>JAQIXX010005320.1:0-14222 GCA_034700605.1 Willowsia nigromaculata | reverse complement strand
AATGAGATTTTTTAAAATTTCGCGCCTCTCATGATTCAAAATCTAGCAAAAGGAATTTGATTTTGGACAAATAAATGACAAAATCGAATTCCATGTTTAATTTTGACCTAAACAGCTTCAAAAATTTTTGACAAAAGTCTAATTCTCTATTTTTAAAAAAATAAACAAAAAAACTCTCCATTTTCTCATTTTTCGAGTTTCTTCAAGCCCTCTCCATACCATAAGCTTTGGTGAAATGGTGCTGAAACCTACCGTGGGGATGAGTTTAAAGTGATCTCTTATACTAATAGGTCACGCGTTTCAAATCATTCAGAAAGTGATGCAAATACTGACATTAAATTATTAAGTATATCTTCATGAGAAAAATGGTTCTTATTTTTAATCCGAGTTGCAACAAGTTGTCGCTCACTCCCAATATATTATCATGTGTTAAATGGAGAAATTAACTTGAGCCAGTGTACTCTTACTCAGTCAGTTTGGCTTTTAAGACTGTTAGTTTTATCAGTACACATTATTTATCTTCTCTTGGTATGCCAAACAGTACTAGTTGAACGAGATGGGGAAAAAGAATTTGTGAATTTTTGGACACACACTATCTCCCGAATATTAGCAAATGTTATAATGTGGGCGTTTGCTTTAAACACGCATGGTCCATTGCAAATGTTTAACACATTATCAATGACAAGGAGAAAATGGCGAGGTAATTTTTTTTACACATAATTCACATGCATCAAAATACTTTTAAAATCTAACATTTTAATCATCCAGACAAATTTGGCCAATGGGGCGCGGACTTTACCAGACGAGCGGAGGAACATTTCCGTCGTTCATTTCGAGTTTTCTCTATATTCGTATCTTTCCAAGCTCTGTTCCCACTCGCTTTGCACTTCGATAACCTTTGAAACATTGTATCTAAATTGTCAGTCCATTTCGGTTCCTGGGGCATGGACTTTACTGGGCCAGCAGAGAAACGCTTCCGACGTGTATCCCGATTTTTATCCCTACTTTTTCGTTCCAAGTAATGTTTCCATTAGCTTTACACTTTGATAACCGACATAGCGCAAGATACTGGGGAGCTAGGCTTCTTTCCAGAAGAATTTATGACTGATAATTAGAAAAAGTCGTATTTGCATTGTATGATTTTTCAACATCGCTTTTAGCAATACAAAGTTGTGGCTACTTAGGAATGATTATTAATGCTTTTTTTGCGCTGATGAGGTTTTGGACTACAAGTGTGACGTAAGACGTAGGAGCTATTTTAATATTTGACCTTTAAACATAAAAATGAATTGCGCCGTGTGCATGCCCTTTTCGCGAATATGATTTTGGGTAATTTTCATTTTCCCCTATCTGAATTTGTGAATTTTTCACAATAGCCAATCTGAAAAATATGCTCGTTGTTTTTTATCTATTTTACATTTGTGGACAAAGTAAGGTTACATTTCCAATAAATAGAGCATCAAATCCTCCACATTTTGATGCATAACAGTCCTACCATACCAAAACATGGAGCGGTCTGGAAATATTTATAAAATGTTAGTACCAACGACAGTGTATTATTCAACAAGGTTTCATGAAAACCAATGAGGATGACTAGTTACAAAAGTTTATTGATTATGATCACTTATTCATTCTAATTAACATAGTTTAAAAGTTAACTCCGTACATAATGCTGCGTAAATAATATAAATGCTCAATTATCCAGCCCTAAATTATGACTTTTTTAGATTTTTACAATTTACTTCAAACATGTGCTTTGTGAGAAAGGCAAAAAAAGAGTGAGCATGTTTTTCAGATTGGCTATTGTGAACAATTCATAAATTCAGATAGGCCAAAATGAAAATTACCCAAAATCATATTGGCGAAAAGGGCGTGGACACGGCGATTGGGTTTCTAAATATTTGGTTGTTTTTATAGGGAAAGAATAGCAATATCAGAAGGATTAAAGTGTAATACGCCATTAAATCAGTATCGCTGTTTGTTATGTCTCAACAGAATGGCGAATTTGGGCATTGGATTAACACTATTTCCAGTCATTGTCTTCTTTGCAGTAATAAGTATTTGTTCAACATTAAGCATTTTAGTGCTTAAGAAAACTAACAACTCTCATGATATTGAAGTTAGCTATGGCAACACTCGTCGGTTTTATTGCTTTGCGATTTGTCCTGCATGGAGGATGCCAAATCCTTCAGAATAGCCAGGACCTAAAACGAATATTTAAATTGAAAAAAAATTATTTCGTCTTTTACAGATATGAGAGTTTACATTGGCCAATTCTGCTTTATAGAGCAATGCTCCTTAGTAATAAGCTTAGAATGGGTCCTTAATCAAACAATTACCGTTATTTATGCTGCATAATTGGTCGAAAGTGATACCATGAAAGGTGAATTTATTTACTTTTTCACTCCATATAATGACCAATGTTGGCATCCTTTTTTCGGCTTAAAAATTTACTATACATATATTTGTACAAATAACTACGCAGTCGTATATTTATTAACTTTGAATACTCCAACTTAACTCACGTGAGTTCCAAATCAATTTCCAATATTACCGCCATATGGCCATATCATTTTGAGCAATATCGTCGCAATTTCACTAGTTCCAACAAAGGTTTTGTTATGTCGTACGGTCCATTTCTAAATATGATGTCGATCTTAAAATCATTCTTGCCCTTCGGTCCCTCAAATAGCGTTTTCATTACTGCTTGAAAGTTAACCCCATTTTTGTATGGAATACTTGCCAAGTACGTACAAACAAGTGCAATACCAAATGTTGCCAATGCTGTTAATGGCATTAAATTGTCTGTCACAATATTTACATACATTCTTATAGTCGCATATGCAGTACGTGTTTCATACATAATTCCTCCAAATGTGATCACCAAAAGAATCAAATTTCCAATTTCCGTTGTAATATTAATGTTGATTCAACATGTTTTGAAGATTTCAGAACACTGGAAATTTTCTCACTATATACGTTATAAATGTATATAAATGAGGAGTGGGGGATTTGTGATGAAATTACCTGAATAAGTGATTAGTCCTTCAGCATAAGCAGTTAAGAGCAACAGTGCTGACAACACACAGGCAGTTCCATAAACAATTGTTGAAATATATATTGGGAAGGCTACCAGTTTTGCAAACAAACTTTCCAAATTTCTCCAAATGTGATGTGATCGCCAAGAAACAAGTTTGCAGTTTACTTGCGTTGCAATAGTAATGTGAATTCGAAATATTTTGAAGATTTCAGATCACATTAGAAATTTTCTCACTATGAAAGTTTCTAATGTAAACACATGAGGATGTGAGAAAAAAAATTGAATTAATATCTAGCCCTTCGGCATAAGCGATCAATAGCAGCAGTGCAAGCTGTTCCATAACTAACATGGCCAGGAGGGGTTTTTCCTGACAAAGGGAATCGCTTGAAAATTTGCATGATGCTTGTCTATACCATACAAAATAAGCATTCAAAATTTCAGAACTGAACGCTCAATAGTTTTCGAGAAACTTACGATCAAAGTTTGCAAAATTTACATACTGTTGGGACCCAAATCACTTAAATGAGGATATAATTATCCCATTAAAATCATCTATGTACGTTCAAACCCATGCTGTTGTTGCTTTTTTCCACTGTCTCCTTGCGTATCTATGTGCTGCATTTTTCTTTAATACCCAATTTATCATTAACAAAGAAGCTATTTAAATGTTCACTATTTAACTATACTATGTGGAAACCATCATTTATAATTATAAAAGTCAAGATAGTCCTTCCACACAAAAAGCTGAGATATGTTCATGTTAAATGATGATATTAAGGAGAAATTCCATTGTAGTAATCATACATCGTCACAGTTAAATTATTGCTCAGTCGCTGAAACTGTTTCATAATGTATAGTTATTGTCATTGTCTGATGCATGCACAGCCACACACAATTGCATAAAATGTATGTTAGTCCTTAAAGAAAGTAGTTGAACTCGATGTCAAAGTTGTCATTGTATTATCAATCCATCCAAACTAACATCGCATTTATCAGTTTTCAACCGAAAATTGTGCAGAGAGGACACCGTGCTCAATCCAATTTATTGCTGAAATCCCAATTTTTGTAATTTTGTATTAAATGCCCTTTCAGCCGCCCCTAAAAACAGGAGGAAAGAGACAATTAACAAGTAACTGTAAGTGTGAATGTCGGAAAGAGCTTATTCCAGTTGGGAATTTTTTTTGTGCAATGGTTTCTAGGGCATGGGGTACGAGAAATTACATGAGAACACTAGTTTCAACATTCTTAGACATATTTTCGAATATTTCGTGTCTTTGCGCAGAGACTTAGGCATGTTTCTCACAAGAAGACTGGTGATTCTTTGCAGGTTTGAAATGTCTTCTGTGTCCATCGTTGACGGTTATTTTAACCGACACAAGAGTTATATAGTATATTAGACACCATTTATTGAATACTGAACGAATGGCTGGTTGACGGCGAGATTAAAAAGTAAGTAGTTCATAGTTGAAACTCTGCCCGTTCACTCACAGCCAATCTTCTTATTGTCCTACCTCGCATCTCTTTTGCTCACAAATATCTAAGTCAGTTTTCACTCATGCAGGTCATTTACGATGAAACCGGCTAGAATATTTGCTTACCACCTCTTTTGGGGCAAACAATTCCTATTTTGCCCAATACAGAGCAGTAGAGTCAGTATTGGTTTTGAAAAACAAATTTCTGTACGGTTTTATTGAAACTGTCAGGTTAAAGCTTTGCTGGTACAGGTTTATAAAACACATACGCTTAATTCCCCCGGGTAAATATTTTCTCTAAAATATTTGTATCAGGTGGCGATTACACATAATACGATAAAAATCACATTACAATAGGCTTTGGTAAGCCCAATGCTATCTCGCAATATGTATAAATTATGTACAATTTGTGCATTTTATTTAACTATGTTTATTTTTGTAAGAATGTACTCAAATATTTTTTTAAATGGTTTTCAAGCCAGTGCTTCTATGCCAGTCAATCACTAGGAAATTTAAACAGTTAGGAATTATTGTTTTTAAATGACAGGTATTATAATTTATTTCCTCCGCATCCAAAAAGTAATTCTTTCTTAGACAAAACCGAGAATTTATTATATTTGCTTGGGACAAAAAGAGAACCGATTTGATTGCATGGAATATTATGCTATTGTCTTACCAATACCATGTTTTTAGATTGTATGGATACTGCTGACTACCGGTTTCCTCAATAGGAGTAATTTTACTATCGCGTTTTTGGAACAGTATACGAGGACTGAAATTATCACGGTTTAGTTCTTCTTGCTCCTTTCGCTGCTTCCTTCTTAGCCATCGCTTAACACAGTATTTCCAAATGGGTCGCATCATAAGAAAGTAAAGTACTTCAATGCCACTTAGGATGGAAAATCCCAAACAAAGACCAAGTATACCACCCGTGTTAGCTGCCATTTGAAAAGATTGATGCAAAAATTTTGCACACAAGTTTTGATATAGAATTTCAATAAATCTTTAAACTTTGCTTTTTTTGTTACCAATCAAATCTGTTGTTCCATACAATCGTTTCCGGGACTTTGGTACGACCGAGTCAGCTCCAAAGAAAATATGCACAATGGACATCTTGTGATCCATCCTGTTAATAAAAATCCTTCAGAAATTGTAAATTTAAAAATGATTTCTAACAGGGTACCATTCAGGCGGTTTATTTAGTGTTGTTGGATCCGGGTCACCCCACAGGTTTTCTGCGTTTTGTAGACTGGCGATTGTGGTCTCATATTTGTAGGCAATATCCTCACAAAGCGAGTCACAGTCGCTACAGAGTTCCTCTAAACTTTCTTGTAAATACGCTGTAACATATTTGCAAATATTAACATTCAAAAATGACGGTTTGATATATTTAAATGGTCCGACCAACTTACTTTTGGCGCTTTCCACGCATTCGCTATCTTCAGAATCTGAATCGCTGTTGCAAATTCGAATTCCAATATCCCTCGGCAAATAAAAAAGCGAACATTTGCATTTCTTCTGAAGAAAAGTGGTCATGCATTCATCAATGCAATTTGCACCAGTGTAAGGTGCAAAAAATCTGAGATTTTTTTCCTTTCCAAAGTAGCACATTCGCTTGTCCTGTTTAATATTTCGTATGTCATCATCCGCCTTTGTAACTTCAGGGTGAACCTCAACCAAGATTTCATTTCCCATATTTAACGCTGATGATAACTCCATAACATGTGGCATTTCAAGAGGTGTGTGAAGTATATACCGAATCCCTACGGAATCGGAAGCTGGACAGTAGTACTGATCTGTATTGGCATCCACTAATATACTCAAACCAAAAGGTAACCCAGCTCTTTTCTGCCTCCAAGGCTTAGACAATCCCTTTTTTATAACGAATCCGTCATCGTAATTCCACTTGGACCATTCCCTTAGTTCTTCTTTTGACCATATGTCGGAACCCAATGCTCCAATTATTGGTTTTTCATATTCGGGTGAATTTGAAGTATTCGAAGGATTCCTAAAAAAGTATTTTAAGCTTTTAAACATTACAAACTATAATAGTATACAACCGTATCACTGTGGCTTACGGTATGAAAAGGGATAAAATAAGTAAAACAGCGGTAACTAATTTTTCCATCTGTTTGTCCAAATTCAGATACCTTGTGCTAGATTTTTTAAATTTCAAGGCACGAAATTTTAAAACAATTTTTTTTTAAAAAAAAGGGCGGAAATTGCTCGAAGAACGGAAAGCATTTTTGAAACGAGCAGCTCTTCCTGCGTCTAGTACAGCTTTTAGCGTTCCCGGTGGGATTCGGCAGTCATTGAACATTTTTAAACGAACAAAGTCCACTTGCATGTAAACATTTTTTTCTCGAAAATCAAAGCATGATATTTGGTCATTTTTCACGCCTTTTCTCAATAGTTTCATTTATTGTTTTAAATATTATGCCCTATATCATTCAAATAAGGGGAAAATTACCAAATATCACGTTCTGATTTTCAACAAATCATTTTTACATTCATGTCCTCTTTGTGTTTTGAAAAATGTTAGACGACTGCCAGATTGGGCCCGGAAAATTAAAAGCTGTGTCAACCGCAGAAAGAGCTACTCTTTTAGAATATGAATACCACTTTTCGGGCAATTTCCGCCATTTTTTCAAAAAACTTTGTTTTTTAAAATTTCGCGCTTTGCATGATCCAAAATCTAGTGCAGGGAATTTGAATTTGGACAAATGGATTTCAAAATCGAATTCTTTGTTTATTTTACCTAGACAGCTTCAAAAAATGGTGCAAAAGGTCTAATTCTCTTGTCTAACAAAATAAATAAAGAAATGTCTCAATTTGCCTCATTTTTACTTACTTCATCCCTTCTTCATACCCTAAACCACATAACGTATGATATAAAATAGAAAATTCAAAAATGTTTAAACTAACAGGTCCTTAGTTAGCAAAGGTAATGGTAATATGTTAAACGTGCAACCTGCCAAAAAAAACACAATCGTAACTTTTAAAGATGGTAAACGTTAATGATTTTTTAAATGAAATACTTGGTTCGTATCAGCGTACATGTCCCAAAGTTTGTTAATATGGGTTTGAAAATTTCCGAACAGTTGACTACGGTTTGTCCCAACATGCAGAGTCTTATTAACTGACTGCATTGATGTGTTTCCTGTATCGTCATAATTTTATTTTTACGATTATACATATTTTCAAATGCAAGAAATATAGATTTAAAGGTGGTTTAGACTCTTCATTAGATACCTTAATCAAAAAGTTGGTCATCTCTATCTGGTTCTCGTCTGCTATAATATTTATATTATCACCCTGTTTTTGGGACTGAGTACCACCCCAAACTTTACTTTTTCTCTTTTGAGAACCCCGATTGTAGGCGTAGCCCATATTTTTTGCAAAACTTTGATACCAATTGCAGTACTTCCTAAACGACCATACGTTATTTTGATGGACTCTGGGACATGAGCTGCCAGTTACTATTCATATGCCATCCAATAGCTATCACGACGTAGATTCATATGTCAAATTAGAAAAAATTTGGGAATTCAAGTATGCTCAAACAAGGTAGGCCAGTATTCTGTTATGCTAGGTTCAATTACTGTTGTCAAGTAAAAGGAATCTTATGTAAAATCAGGTTCTCAGCAGTATAATAAATGATAATTTTTTCAACCAGTGTAACTAGGCTTTGCTAGGGGTCACAAGTGTTGCTTTCAATGCAATATAATCTTCTTGAGAGGAGCATTTGTATTATACATAAACGGTTAGTGAGCAACCTTGTTGAGTCTAACTACAATTGTCGCATGTTTTTGCCGAATTTAGCCCCTTTTAAAAACTAAAGCTTAAGATGTCGAAAAGTTTTCTAAGGTATTAGAGGCTTGTACCCATTGGCAGACAATATCGCCGATTGCTTACGAATGGTATATGATTGATAACTGACCACTCCTTGGCCCAGATCCCATTAAGGTCTGGTCCCTAGGCATATGGTCTTTTAAAGCTAGAAATATTTTATTTAGAAATTTTCTACATATTAAAAAAGTTAGTACAACAAACCTTATGTAAATTCATTCTCTCTTGGCTCTTTTCTGCACCAAAGGTGAAGAGGGGTCCTCCGCAAGTCTAAAAAGGTCAGAGTCACTTATAAAGTAAGCGTTTTCCCACATGTAGGAGGTACAAATGATGTTTGTATGTACACATTCCTACTTTTCAATTTCTTCCACCTTAGTTTTGGGAAATTTGTTCATGTTGCAAAGCGTTACTGCAGGGAAAGGAATTGAATTCACGTCCTGCTCGCGTGACTGGAAAGAAACAATCACGGGAACTTTCTGATACTTATCCCAAACATCATAAATGAGATACAATGCTGTAACCAAACTGCAACAAACGCTGATCAGCCAGAAAACCCTTGCAGAAAAATTTAAGAATTTATACCTTACTAAAGTATATGAATACGTTGACAGATAGCCTTAGGATTAGGTATCTACTTACTAAGTGTGTATGCAAATTAATTACCTTTCAGATAAATGCCGCTTTTCCTGTCCTACAAATTTGAAGCCATGAATTGATGTTTCATTACAAAAATTTACTCCCACAGATTCTTGAGATGACGTCCACCGAACTGAGCATTTTTCATTAACCTCACTTAACTTGTTGCAAAATGTTTTATTTTCTGGCTTAGTTTGAACGAATTTATGAAAATTTTCGGTTTCCATAGAATTAATAGGAATCATTTTGCCTTGATAAAATACTATAATTTAAACGCAATATCAAACACAACACTTTGATTAGTATATGTTAAAAACTATCCTTTTATTGTTTCAATAATTCACTTCAAGTGAACCCATGTTAAAATCTACTTCAAATTTGTAACTCTACTAGAAAATACTACAAATACAAATGTACCGGATCTCAAAATCTCACAAGCGAAAAATTGATTAATCTAATACCGCACAAATAGAAAGTGAAAATATTCCAATACCTCAAAAGTGCGTAAATCAGGTTTTACACAATGAGCGAGCCTCTTCCTTTCAGTTGATTTGAATGACCAACTGAAACATCACTGAATTTACTTTAAACAAATTGTTCATGTCAAGTTCATTGCTCAATTCTATGTTATAATGTTCAAACAAATTAACTTCTTACCAAATGGTGAATTTGCTTTCTTTTGCTTAATCGATCCTTCAAGCTAAAACTGAGATTCTAAGATTAGTTCTATTCCTAGAAAAATATGTAGTCAGAATTGAGGGTTCGTGTTTTCCTTAAATTTTCCTTTAAGTTTGAAATATTATATTGTATTTAATTATTAGGCTTCCTGTGGGAACTACCCATGAAACCTCTAAAGTAAACCCTTTGAGTTTTAAGAGATATAACGTACATTATTTGAAAGAAAATCTTCCTTTTTCAGATGCACACAAAATCCCAATTTCACCATAAAAATCTTTTTGAGATATTGAGAGGCACTCTTTCTCGTGTTGCGCGTGGAGATGGTGTATAACTTGTGCTTGAAATATTTGCCATGTTATGAAGACCTATCTCCTAAAAAACGCTTAATTTCCAATTTGCAAAGAGAGACAAAGTTTGAGTCATAATCCAATACGGATTACTACTTTAGAGGGAAGGAGAACAATAAATTACAAAATAATTCTTGTGAATTGCGTGCTTCAAGCTTGATCGTATTTATAGAAAAATTGTTAGACATTTTAACTTTGACCAACCCAATAAGTTGTTGTTGTTGAAAAATGGGAGAAATAAGTGAAAGCAACTTCTGTCAATATATCCTGCACATTCTACCTTTATCAAGGACAGTATTAAAGTGATAAAACAAAAAATCATAGATATATGCTGACATTCATATTTGTCAACATTTTTGGTAGTCATAACATAGCGTGATTTTTTCCATTGCGTGATAATCTAATGGCCTAAAAAATGTATTGTTTGATCGCATGCTTGCGTTTTATACTGACACAAATTCAATAAATGTTGCTACAGCATCCACAACCCACAGCTTTAATTTTGAATCTTGAGCGGAAAATGACAACTCCTTTGAAAAGAGCATATTTATACTAATACTTGCGTGATTTTTTTGAAACACGAGCTTAAATCATGCAATGCCAAAACCTAGAGTATATATAGGATTTATTGCTAGTTAACTTTGACGGGTTTACATTAATTTCATGATATTGTATCTGGAATCATGATTTGCTGGATTGTTTACTTTAAGTGATTAGAATTGGTAACTAAATTTGATTTGAGATGTAATGAAACCGAATAAAACCAATGCCAATTTATTGGTTATGGTTAGACGCCACAAAATTATTCTTACTCATTGGGTATGCATTAATTTTACTTCAAGTTTAACGTCAAGCAAATGCATGACGTATATACGTGCTGCACTTAGCAAAAAAATATATTGTACTCAACCGGGAATTTGTTCCAGTCAGCGATATATGTCATTATATCATATATATAATATACACCTACACCTAAGCGAAAACCAACCTTAAATATACACAAAAGTCATATGGTGTAAGTTGGTTTTTGCTTATGGTCATAATGGTTTTAAATATGGACATGGAAAAGTGATTGCGTGACTTTACTAATTTACAAAATTTGCAGTAAAAGTGTACAATATGGAATAGATTGGGCTGTGTTTTCGTACTTTCTCTTTGTTACTATGTTTACTCCAAGTGTTTTTTCAATTCCAAATCTTTGTCTTAGAGCAAACACAGTGAATCATAAATCATTTCACATAAATTAGGTAAAACGATCACTTCAATCAAGGATTAGATCTGTACGGTATTTCAACATGAGTAAAAAATAATAGAATTTGAACAATGAGCCCTCTCAAAATAACCAACTCTTCAAGTGTTTTGTTTAACCAACACTCAAAATTACTATTTGCTCTGCAAACATCATAAACTATGCATTGCTCTTAAAGTTATACTTGACAGTTTACTTGTTCCATTATAGCTTCCTCATACAAATTTCCACCAACAAGAATACTTCAGCCTATGATTCAGTTCCTAAACATATTCTATTTGCCAGTTTTTCCCCATGAGGTGAGGCATGGAAGAGACTATAAAAACGCGTTGATTGAAATATCCCAACATTGGCCTTACTGACTTGTTGACGAACATAAATAGGCTTGAAGAATAAAGTTTACCTGTTCCAAAACCTATTTCATTTAAAACTTGAACTTAAAGTCGAGTAAAATTATACTTATTTATACAATATTCCCAATCATTCGAAAGAAGAACTATTGCCACACAAGAATATTATAATTACTATTTTCCCAATTTGAGTTTGACTTGTAGTTTTTATGATTCCATATGATTACTTTTTTTATCATTCCGTATTTATACAGGTTGATCCAAACTTGCGCTCTCAGATTACCCGTTTCGCCGGTAAGTATAAAATTATCTCGTTTGTAGTTCTGGAGGGTTTCTTCGTCTGCCTGAGCGCAAATTATTATTGCTTTGATCGAAGCTTCTTCTGACATTCATTCTATCAAACGATCACTTTACAACAACTGTAACTTCTTTGTCCAAAAAAGAGTTCAAAATTGATACAAAAATACCCTGTTAATAACAAAATATGCAAAATGTTGTTCTCCATAATTTAATCGATGCTCTGCACAAAACCATTTCGGCGTATTACATGTGTAGAACTGAAGAAAGTATTTAATGTCACAAAATACTTGTGGTATTCGCCTCCAGGATTTTTTAAAAGAAATAAATTGTTAATTATAAGAACCGGGAATAAAATAGCTGTTGCTGCTCTGAACAAATGAGAAAGTGACAAGAAAATTAAATTTAATCAAAAGTCATCCACCCTTATTGATATTTAGAAAAGTGTACTTGATTTGAGATGAGTCGCTTACATTTTAATTACATAATTTTTCAGAAGTATTTGCAACACTTTCAGAAGAAATAACCCATTTATTTGACGAAAAATAAAATCAATATGATTCCATATTCCACTGTTTTAATATTCCATTAAATAATGCATGTAACTTTTCCTGAAATCACAAATGACTTAAGTTAAGCAAGACTTTTAAAAAACATTGAATTTCATATTCCTATTTAGTGTCGGTGAGTTTGGATATCTGCCATTCGTTTAATGAAATCGACAATAGAATATCACTCCAATATGACCTAATAGAAGTTATTAAATTCTCTTCTGAAAACGAAGTCATATTTGGGGATAAATTTCTGCTATTTTCACTAATGAATTCTGTGGGAAAATTTCTTTACATGGCAATGTACATTCGTCACTCAAGCAATAATGCGATGGATAAAGTGCGTCTAGTTACCAATACAATGCGGTGAACGAAAGCAGGAGAAGACACCACGAAAACAGTATTTACTGTTTACATTCTGCAACGAAAGAAAGCCAAATGGCAGAGACTGGTACGGAAAGCAGGTTCTATTGTCTTGAAGGATTCACAGTTCATATTATTTCACTTGGGTAGCTATGAGCAGTGAAACATTCAATCTCTTGACATGGAATTCCGGCAGGTGTAACAAACCTTATATTGAGTGATTTCAAGCCAAATAGGAAATTGATCGGAATTCATTTTTGAATTTTATTCATTCGCTGTGATGATCGTCTTAGTTTTATCTATAAGATGGCGTTACTTATTACCTTGGTTTTGGTTTACATAATAAAGTGGTTGGCGTGCACCGTTGCGTTGGAGAAAACTCGATAGGGATATTTTGACACAAAATACCTAAGATGCAATACCAAAACCTTCAAGTAAAGCATGCATTAAACATGAAAATTAAAAAAGGAGAACGTCTTTTCGAATAAAATATATGTAAAATTGATTAAAATCCTCTATTGCTTCTGAGTTATATTTTCTGATAGCAAAATCCCTGGCCTACTTGTGAACGAAATTATAAATGAGAAAAATTTGTCCACAAAAAATGTATAATTACCGCATACAATATCGTAGTCCTTACTACTCATGTTATGAATAATTTTGAAGGGCTCATCCACATATTACGTTTATTACGTTATCATATAGGGTACTTAGGTAGTATGGCCAATGATAAGATAACGCTAATGCTAAGTAAATGTAATCTACGTAAAGTTAACGAAGGGGGAAGGTAGGTGTGTAAACCACGATTTTTTATGTAACAAAATATGTGGATGAGCCCAAGGCATAGCTTCAAAGGACTCCGGTGTCCGGTGTCCATTTTTGGGACACTGGACACGGGACACCTGGTGTCCCTTGGTGTCCGGTGTCCTGGAGTCCCGGTGTCCCAAATTTGGGTCGGTGTCCGGAGTCCCGGTGTCCTGGTGTCCCAGCTCAGGGCTGGTGTCCGGTGTCCTGGAGTCCTGGTGTCCCAAATTTGGGTCGGTGTCCGGAGTCCCGGTATCCTGGTGTCCCAGCTCAGGGCTGGTGTCCGGAGTCCCGGTGTCCTGGTGTCCCAGCTCAGGGCTGGTGTCCAGAGTCCCGGTGTCCTGGTGTCCCAGCTCGGGGCTGGTGTCCGGAGTCCAGTGTCCTGGGACACCGGAGTCCTTTGAAGCTATGGCCCTAGGTCATATATATTTTAGAGTAATTAACAAAGTAAGAGGAAATATGCAAAAAATGTGAAAATATGTATGCAAAAAATGTGAAAATATGTATGCAAAAATGTGAAAATATGTATGCAAAAAATGTGAAAATATGTATGCAAAAAATGTGAAAATATGTATGCAAAAAATGT
>JAQIXX010005319.1:0-14222 GCA_034700605.1 Willowsia nigromaculata | reverse complement strand
GCTAGTTTCCGCATGTAGTCCAGCAAAATGTGGAAAGAAAGACGAGGACCTTGACAGAGTTTTGTGTAAAGTCTCATGTGGGATCCGATGAGACCATCGGCAGCGTTGCCGAAGGGACCGAGGTAATAGTTGGTGGGGAGATACCTGAAACCGAGCTTCATGTAGTTGAAAATTCCAATCGAGTTGGAGTCTTCAGCGAAGCAGGTGCGGAATCCGTGGTCAGCGTATTTCTTCCAGATGAACGGGCATTTGTCAAAAATCCTGTCCGACTCACAGATTTCATTTGGGTGGTGTTGTGAGTGGTTAGTGCAGCTGCCAAGTTGGAAAATGTGTTGTCTGCAATTTAAATTGTTTTTTTTTTTTGGTATTTATTGGAAACTTATCAATCTCCCCAAAAACGGGCTGCTTGCCTCAAACTAGGAAAAAATACATCAAAATACGTGCATAGCCCTAAAAAGAAGTTATAATATTTACTTTACCGCCGATTTTGTTGAATCCCTGCATTTCTACTACGGACAACTGTGTCATCAAATATTTATATGATTTCGACATAAAAAGTTCATATAGGAAACTGCGTCAATTCCTAAGATGACCACATTAAACTTTTCGACTCCAAAAGCAATGATTCCGTGATTCTTTAACGTGGAATGGGTTTCTTCTAAATTTGTACCTTAGTCAGCACTGACCCCCAGAATTGTTGCATTTGTGGATGTTGAATTGTTTATTTGAGATATGTTCACAGATGTTGATTTTGATTCCAAAACGGTTCTGTTTACAGACGAAGTATTACTTTGGTACTCTTTTTTGCCTCAGTTTGTCATTCGAAAGCAACGTTTGTCTGGTATTCTCGTAATTTATTTTAATTCTTCCTTCTACATCTCATTTCAAATTCACTACAATGTGAATGTCAACAGTATAATTTCTTTTCTTGTTCCTCGCTGTTTGATTATTATAACAGTATTTTGCAGTAAAAGTGAATGGCACTTTTTTGATACCCTGTCAACAAAATCAATCCAATTCAAATTCATATAGCTATTACGGGTGGAGTTCTAAAATATGCTTTTTACTTGTATCCTTTATTAGGCTCCTTATATTTTTCTGGGTTATTGAGTTAGAATTCTCAATTCTTTGGTTGAATAATTCAGTTCAATAGTTGAATTCTCACTTCTTTCCCATCATACGATAAGTTTATTGCTCCAATTTTCTAAATTTTAGGTCTTCGCGCCAAATTTTCAAAATTATTATAGATTTTGAAAATCGCAAACCTGAGCTATCTTTAGATTTTAATTCTACACCTTCATGCAAAATTTCATTTCCCTAGCTAAAAAATTGTATGCGTGAGCGTTGCGGAACCATTTGAAACATTTTTGCTCGTATTTTATTCATTTTACCAAATTTTCACCTGGTTCTTGCTGCAAATCCTTATTTTTACATCGTATATCACTGGTAACCACGTACAAATGGTTTCTGAAAACCTTGTTGAAAACGAATTCCTATTTGAAAAAGAGCACCACGTGTTCATACAAATAAAAGCTTTCATAATATTTTCGAAGTGGACTGTACTCACATCTACTTGTTCCAAATCCACCAAAAAAATAAAAATGTTCTTGAACGGCGTACAAATGTTTTAAAACTCGTATAAGTAATTGCAGGATGAGAAAATACTGTGTATTCTAGAATTTTTATGTGATCAGTCGACAATAAATTAAACAATTATTCAACGTTCTTTAAATTACTTACCGTATTACCGTTCTATAGTATTAATATTATTGATATTCTTTTTCAAAAAATCCTTTAAAAAACAACAGCTGGATATTTGAAAAAATATTCCACCAATTCTTAAGAATGTATTTACAATGCGCTCTCACTATTTGGAGTCGGGGCAAACTTGCGAAATTTCGTCGAACAAAAAATACGGGATCACTGGAAGTGATTCTTATACTGCTTTCTGTGTGTCACAGAGATTTCAGAAACAAGCAAACATGCAGTGTTAGAATCTTTGTGTCACTAAAATACTGGTAATAACAGGTTGTTGCTAACATAATAGTAGGCAACAAATAATGTTCAAAAGGAGCGTTCAAAAAGCACACATTAAATTTTTTCAAGTAATGATTAGTAAAATTTACTTCAAATGTGCTGGAAAATTTTGGAGAGATAGTGAATCAGAAAGTATGCAGAATACCCTATTCAAATTCATGTTTTTTTGTTCATGTGAGCTTTTATGATTTTTGTGCAGTTGTTCGATAGTGTCATTGATTATTACCTTTTCGTGGTTCAGCTATAAGCTAAACTTTCAGTACAAATTTTGGGCGTTGAGTTTAACAATAAAACAGAATGTTCTATGTAAAATTACAATTGCTTCTATGAAGTCATAAGGACTTTGCAAATTCTACAATGCTTTTCTCTTTTAAATTATTATTTGGATCCTCAGAATATTACTAAAATGATAGGAATTTAAGGTTTTTTCCTTAATTCCGATTTATGAGCTCATTTCAATCAAGCATGTCAGCACTCGTCAAGCCAGAAACTGAAAAAAAATCTATTCAAATTTTTAAGTTTAAAAAGGCGCTATCTTCATAGAGAAAGTTCATCAATTGTAAACAAAATACTTACTTACTATAATATGAACTAAAATACAGGTCAATGTATTAGTAGTTGTCTTTTTATATCACATCCTACAAACTTAAAAAACATTCGATTATTGAGATAGTTATCAAGTTGATTTCGCGGTCGCTGGACAATCCACAGCGCGTCTTTGGAATGACTTTGGTTTTCTGTAGTGCCTATAATTATGAATCACACTGGGCCACGTATATGTGAGCCCTCTACACATTTTTGTTATCATTTTAGATATATATATATATATATATGAGTTTCAGTTTAGAAGCGTGTTGTTGAGAGAAAGTTAACGATCATCTAGTGCGCTATACTGCGTGATGTTCTGCAATAAAGTGAGATAGATCATTATGCATTGATCTGGATTGCTAAATTTTAGTTCTGATCACACAAACGCGTTTTCTGTTGCTGAAGTTGTTTCAATGCCATTAAATCAAATAAAATTTCTTAATTTTATATTGTTTACAAAAATGTGCAATTTCGGCGATAAACAGTAACTTAAAAATAAGCTTGCGACTTGACCTTGTCTGATTTCTCATTTTAATGCATTATAAAACTTTCACGCTGACTACTGTTGGGTCTGACATCCCTTAATTGCTGCTAATGATACAGATATATAAATGGTCCTCGCAGTTATGCAGCTTACAAAAATCTAATTTTGTCTCGTAAAAATTGAAATCATGAATGAAATATCTCATGTATTTTAGAACATTACCTTAGATTTAGTCATATGAATTTCCAAAACAAAATGTAAGAGATATCATACATGCGTTGGTCTCTGCACTTAGGTCCATCAGTTTACATTTTTGAACGTACAATCCAATCTGATTAAATAATAAGAAGTATATTCAGCTCCTTTAAATAAGAGTTACAGCAGATGATAAGTGATCCCAATCCGACGGATTGGGATGGACTCGCGCATTTGCTTGCGACATCTAAATTTTCGGTTGAAGTGAATCCTATAAGATAATGATGGTGATGACGTGTATGCGAAAAGTTTTCCAGAAAAGCCAAGATCGACGTAAATACCAAAGTTGCATTTTTAGAAATGTGGGTGCACCACTGGTAGGGGAGCTATCTGTAATTGCCGTTTTTCTTTATGAAGTTTACCAAAGTTTATGAACCGAGGAACGTTGAAAAAATATACAGGAATCCATGTTGTGGCCTATCTGCCCTAATTGACTTCACATATCCCATATAGAAGTCCGCTTTTTAATACGTTGCTTACTTTTCGAGAAAAATGGGATTTTGTAATTTTATGATTTTTGATGTCTTCTTTTCACAGCAACTTATCACTTTCTTTGAAATCAAAAGGTATCTAGTTAGATTTTATACATTTAAAACACATTAAAGTATTAAGATTTGGCATTTCTACAGCATTTTGGAAAAAATCGGTTTTGGCGCTAAAAACTCTGTTTTTGCAGACTTTTGAAAAACCAAGGAAAACCCACTAATTCTATTGTTATTTTGTGCCACCATGCCAATTTTCAGGTTTCTAGCTCAAAAACTGTGGCCGTGAGTCAGGACCCAAATTTGACAAATTTTTTGTCGCTTTTTCGCACCCCGCATGACTCTGGGAGAACAAAGCTTTGCGGATAGAATACTGTTTGCATAATGCACCTGCAATAACATTTTGGGAATTTTCCGAATACTTTGTGATTTTGCATTCCTAATCTCCAAGGAGTTTCTCTACTCGGACATTTTGATCTGACACAGATGTCTCCAGTAAGCCTGCCTTCCCCCCGCAGAGTACACGATCCACACGATCATGATCATGCATCCAATGCACAATTTCTAGAGGAATTCTCAACCTTAGTTTCATCAGAGCATTTCAGGCAATATGAGTGAATCATGCTTGGACCAAAATGTACGTTACGAACCACCAAGCTTCATATCTCCAATAAGGGTCATAGATAAGCACTAAAGCATAAAGCACTGCACCTCTGATCACACAATCCATCCGTACGTACTTTTGAACGAGAGGAATCGTATGGTAAAAGAATACCCCAATTTCCACAATTCAATGATTCCATTACAACTTTATTTGTGCTTTTTAAATTCTCTTGAAAACCATCCTCGATATTGTCATGGTTTTCCTCAGAATTACCAGGATTCTGCATAAAACTGTGTAAATTTACCTCCGTTAGCTAAAGGATTCTGATATCTTCTAACTATCCCACACAGACAGGGTCTTCTTGATGCCAATTGATAAGGACTCAGAGACATTAATTCTTTACTGCTGATATTACACATGTCCAAATAACATAATTTTCTTGGAAAGAGACTCACAACCTCTTATGGTCGCAGACTTGGTTGCATGTGCAAATGTAAAATTTGACGTCGTACTGTCACGAGTGTGATTTAGAAGATGGGTGGGTAGTTTTTTGAAGAAAAAAACCAATATGGAAAAGAAATATTGTGTCTCGGTAAAGACGTATTTTGTCATCGAATTTACAATCTTTTGATCGACACCTGAACGGATAGAAACATTAAATTGTTTACCATTTCTTTTGGTAGATGCTCAATGAAAGTGTAATTGAAATTTATCTACTCGTAACTCTTTCGCAGCATTCGGCTTATGTGACTTCAGCATTTTGAATTCAATGGTACCATTTTTATTTCCAATGGTAAATAATCCTCTTCTGTTTTCAATACCATGCTTTCGAAGCATTGCTTTGTTACCTAATTTTGTAGAAACCCTACATGTGTAATTATTTTTTTAAACATGCAAACATACCCGATTCCAACAGATGTTTCGAAGGCATTTAATTTAGAAATGCAACAACATGAACCAGTCCACACTTTATGAGCATATAAACGTGTCCACCAAAACTTCCATGTTATGTTTGCACCATGATCCTGTAATTCATGCAGAATCCCAGAAATATGAAGGACAAATTCACATGCTTATCCAAGATCATCGATCTATAATGTCTGTTGCAACCATTCCAGTGTTCCTTTACGGATTAACAGAATTCTTCTCGTCGCTTTCTATGTTACCCCCCTTGATGTGCTATGCAGGCGGACAACATAGGAGATGACGAGACCAGTTGCGTCATTTTCTTGATATTTCTTTGAGAACATAACTTTTAATTTGATTTGAAGGGCAAGGTCCTTGACGGTATTTTTGCATTGTTGGAAGATGTCAAATCACGATCATTAGACGTAACGATAAAGTGGTTTTCATGAGGCTGAATCAGAAATCACAATCAATATGAAGTATGATTTCATTATGACAAGCCCGAAGAAAAAAGCGTTTCAGCATTCTCGGCTAGTTTGGTCTCACTTGCAATTAAGAGCTCAAAAAAACTACCTCGTCAAGGAAATATCAGCTTCTGCAGGTATCCCAAAAAAATTAAAACACATAAATTGACGTAGAAATAACGCAAAACCTACGTTTTACAGAATTTTTTCTATCATACGCTGCATTTAATAATTTGAGAAACAATCGGTAAAAATTCAATGTTATGGTCATAGTAAGCATAAGCTATTTCTATAATCTTGAGTTTTGCCCAATATAGTGAAAGTATGAACAATTATTTGGCACAAATAAAATCTTATTTTTAATAAGAGCTTACAATCATTCGAAATAAACTTCTAATTGGAAATGCCTTGATAAGCGTCTTTAATGAATGATTTTTAGTTTCATCATTCACCGATTTTCTTTGCAATACCACGTGACTTATCAAGTGCAAACGGTTATTGAATCAATCGTTCTGCGGCTGATTCTAAACGTTGAATGAAGTAGCCCCCTCGTAAAACCTAAATAAAATGAAAGAATCAGAAAATTAATATCCATTCCCAAAAAGGAATGATTAGGCATTATTTTGACACGTTGAAAATCTTTGAAAAATAATACAGTTGTTGCTTCATGAGCGGTGGTAACCAAGGGATGAACTTTTACAAGAACTTATGCTTCTCATAGTCGGGAGTAGTCGTTATCATCATTTTTGATCTTATCTTTGCGTGAGCAAGCACACTCCGACTTCAAGAAATTCCAGGTTACAGTGAGACCATATGTAACAGACCTTACACCTTCATTTGCATTATTTATATGACCTGTTGGTTCAACTTCTATGTCTTTACATTTACATTTAGATGCTATCATTTTCCCACATCTAATTCAATGCCGAAATTTTAAAATAATACAAACTCAAATAAAAACTTGCAAATACTCAAGAGAAAATAAAATCATGCAACAAGCTCTTCTAGCATTTCCACATTCTTACTTTCATATTAAAGTTAACCAACGAAGCAAAAGCCGAGAAAGTTAGCAGTATTGGGGGAAATAGACGCTGAATTCTAAGAGTTTTCTTTAATTTTTTGGTACCTAAATATGTTTTCAGACCTCAAACAAAAAGACAGCTTCCTTCATAAATATCTTACAAAATTGATAAAACATACGAAATCGTAAATTTGGCGGGCTATTGTAAATAAGAATTGCATGTTGATTATACTACAAGGTGTGGTATACTGCGTTGCTTTACCATTACTACCAATGATCGTGATTGTCTTAATTGTTCGTATTGCCTACTAATCTTTTAATAGCACAAAATGGATGGTAACGCTTTAATATAGTCCTCACAAATTCAACATTCCAAACGAATTAGGCGACTAGTCGAAAATGAATGTCTATACATTGCTCCATGAATTTAGGCTTCCTAACATGCAATTCCACCTCAGGAACGAAATGTTGGAGAATTTTGTTCCAGTTCCGCAAGTGTCTACAGAAAGGTGGAGAGGATTCGGAGGATACAAATGCGGACGTGCAGGAGTTAGCCCTGGAGGTATACTGGTGACTGTGCAAATAGTGGAGAAATAGGAACTGTGGGATATTGTGGAGGTGCAGGTGCTGGAATACTCGACATTGAGATCCTAAATTTCAAAAACTTGCAATTCCTATGCATGAAGTTCTGATGCGTTTTATCATGGATTTCCCATGAGCTGTTTTTACATTTGAATACATAGGGAATGGCAGAGATGGGACCCTTAGAGCCCGATATAAGTGTCTGATTTGATATAAAACCAAGCATTTTTGCAGATTCTAAATCTCTGATGCCAGCTCTACAGGAACAAGATTGGCATATTAATATATTGACATGTTTTATTGAAATAATTAACAATCAAATCTGAAAATTTATGAAGAATGAGCTAATTTGATTTTGCGCTTCTTCAATTTACTTTCAGCATTTAGAATACACCACCATTGCTCATATTTAAATGCGTTATAGCTCCAGGTCACGTGGATCCTTAAATTTGGGTCAGCTTTTGAGCAGCTTTATGAATTTCCGACATGGTAGTTCTACGCAAGTCTACGATTTTTTGAAATTAGTACATTTTTTTACGCTACATTAGATTATTCTAAACACAAAATTGTGAGGCAATACAAAAAAACACGTAGAAGTTATGTGCAATTTTATTGCGCAATAAAAGAGCGCCAATTTATTTCCAAACTAAACAAGGTATCAGAGTGAGCCTTCTTGCATTCTGCATAGAATTAGAAACTGAGATAGTGATTCGAAGGATTTTCAAAAATTTTAAAAATTAGCGGGAAAAAATTGAAAAAATTATTTTTATGAAAACAATGCACATCCCAATACCGTCGTCCAAATAACTCAAGGAATTTTCAAATAAATAATTTTTTAATATTTTTGCCGCTATTTTTTAAAGTTTTTGAAAATCTTTCAAATCACTATCTCACTTTTTAATTCTATGCAGAATGCAAGAAGTCTCACTCTGATACCTTGTTTAGTTTGGAAATAAATTGGCGCTCTTTTCTTCGCAATTACATTGCACATAACTTCTACATGTTTTGTTGTATTGCCACATAATTTTGGGTGTGGGATATTCTAATGTAGCGTAAAAATATATACTTATTTCAAAAAAATGGTAGACTAGCGTAGAACTAGCATGTCGGAAATTCATAAACCTGCTGTTTTGGCTTATTAATCAATTTATACAACTATTCTCTATCCTTCGATGACAACCTTCAAATATGGAACCAGTCCGACCTGTCTTCAGTGGTTACACGGAAAACTTTAAAATGATTAAGGGTGGCAGCGAAATGACACAAACTTAGTTCAGATAGGGAATTTGGTAATATCATGCTAAATATTTGTTTGCAAAAATTACAAGCGTGATCAGTTAGTTCAATTCCGGCAACAAAATAAACTATTGGAGATTTCATGTATTCTATTGAAGTTTCAAATTTGTGAGAAATTAAAAACACAAGTTATTTTGAAAACTTTGAGTTTTATAGTTTGTTCAGGATATATACTTCTATGTCTATGGGAGGTGCGACCTGTTGGCCCAAAAAGACGTTGCTCACCCTGAAGCATGCTACTAATTGTAAGTGGGCATGAAAATTCTTACCAGTGATTCGCGAGAACAAATTTTTAAATCCCTGGTGAATCTAAGAAAATCCAAGTTGAGACAGAACAAATCCCCATCCCATGTTTATTATACAGTGAGTGTATGTTTTAATTTTTTTCTTTACCACACATTACTCGTAAAATACGCTGCCCCTAAAATTTTTAATGGGTTTCCCATTTACCTCCTGACCCCTTCAGAATTCTCCAAAGAAAGGTCATTGACC
This sequence comes from Willowsia nigromaculata, assembly GCA_034700605.1. Lineage (NCBI taxonomy): Eukaryota > Metazoa > Arthropoda > Collembola > Entomobryomorpha > Entomobryidae > Willowsia > Willowsia nigromaculata. The sequence continues at coordinate 5,011 of JAQIXX010005319.1, read as the reverse complement.
AGCATTCGGTTCTGCTTGTTGAAGAATCTTGTGTAAACAAGGAATGATCTGAAAATAAGTAAATTCACCAGCCACTGGTCGGCCCAACACCTTACGCTTTTCAAAATATCAGATGGGCCGATATTTCAAATGGGAGTGAAAACTTTGTATAAAGTCGCCTTATTCAAGTGACTATTGTCCGTGGACAAGAGTAGTCTTTGTGGAAGATGTCAGAAGGACAATTTTGACTGGTCCAATGATCTAGAATAGATTTTCATGAGCAGCTTGATCAAAATTTGGTAGTTATATTGTTGAGAGTGGAAGGGTAAGTATCCTCCGGCCATTCGTCCGAAGTACTGAACCACTTGGAGTTTAGAGTTCCTTGAGATTTTTCAAGACCTCTGTGACAATGGATTTCATTAAAATGTCAATATTTTCATGTTCTCCAGGCACTATGCATAAGAAAACCGAACTTTGGCTACAGCAACCAAATGTAATGAACTCAAAATATTTGACATATTTGACAAGTTTAAGTGCTCAAATCATTTGATAGTAGTTCTATTGATCAGTTACTCCTAAAGATATGAGCTCGACTTTCAAAATTAATTTCATACCACCTCTATAATGTCTGCTTGAATAAAAAATTAATAACTCATAATTTTGTAGAAATCACTGAATTCAACTTTTGTTCAGTACTAACCTAGAGGTTACAAACGGCCGTACGATAAAACACATATTCATTGATATTCATGTGTTTTCTTTTCAGTTGTTGGAGCTGGAGAATGTTCTGATAGTAACGGCATATCAGACCTTTAAACAAAATACCCTGGGCCCACTCCACTGTAAATTTGAGCATTCAACTTCGAAGATTAAAACAGCAACCATCGAGTTGTGTTCTAAAATATGTATACGATTGCTTAGCTTTCAAACCTCAGTATTTCTTTCTAGTTTCACTACTTCAATTTCACCATTCCTGAAATTTTTCAGCACCACCTTGACTTTCTCCTCTAAGGCAAGAACCAGAAAGAAATTTGAGCCATTCGGGATGACTGTGTAATAATGCAAGTATGATTTCCATATTTATTTTATGAATACATTTTAATTGCAGGAATGCATGGGTAATTGCCAAACTGTGCAATTAACCTTGAAACAAAGAATCCCATTATTTACATAATTTGTGACGTCTGCTCACAAAATGGAATGGACTAACACTATTACATATTATCAGGAAATCTCTTAATATTGCAAATATGAAAGCGTTAAAAAATTATGGTTACAAAACCACTACGCTTAGGTAAATCAACTTGATTAATCCCCGTTGTGTGCAGAAATGCAAACAATATTTTTCCTGGTTGGTCTATCTAGATCATCAAGGCACTATTTTCTTATCCTCACAAAATCTTTTAACTGTGTAGCCTTAAATATAACAATATTTTTTGACAATAAGGAAATTACTGTTTCTTGGGAAGAGCATACAAGTGGTTTCAACCGGGGCAAAATATATTTTTATCAGCTAATCCGTATGCTCATTTATAGGGACTTTAAAGAGCATGAAAGAAATTTCGGGACAACTTGAGACATCGTCGGTGACTCCATTTGAAAACCGTTTTCTATTTTCCGTATATATTTCTTGAAACGAATTTCACTTTCCCATCACTCAAATACCTGATCAGTTTATAACAATGTTTTCACGGGGGAAAATTTTCTTACATTTTAAAACTGTTTCATAGAAATGCTTCCCATTAGACAATTTTTGAGGAACGACAGGCCGATCTACTGGATAGGTATTCAACAAAATATACATCACAAGTTTCCTGCGCCTGAGTAATAACACAAATGCTTCGTACAATATATTTCTGCAAATCATAAAATGACCATCACAATTTTAGTCGTATAAAAATTCGATAACTTTACGACATGAGCATGAAAATATACGACACTTTAACTAAAGTTGTACGCCATTAATTTCCTACATTCTGGCGAGTTTACGATTATATTCACAAGATACATATTCTCAAGGGATAACCAGCCAGTGATGATGGGCGATGTATTTTCATTCAGTTTATGACATAACTGTTAGCTATGTTCAACTAATCTGGCGTGGGATATGATACGCTTGATTAGCAAATGCTGAATTAGTAGGGTAGTAAATCTAAACTTTAAATGACAAAGCTCCTTTCTGCTTTGTTTTCACCGAAAATAAAGGCTGACTTGGCTGCATATCCTTCAGTTCCGAGTGATTCAAAAACTTCTCCACAATGAATTCAGTTTGTTCATGTAGTTCAGTAGAATGAAATTCTGGACCTTCTGGTAGATGCGTGTTTAATGTGCCTTTCAAATGTAATAAACTATATCAGGTTCCCCTAACGTCGTGCTAGATTGCTATGTATGATCAAAAGTTTTTACATCCTGGCAAAACAACTTTATATTACAGTGCCTCCTAAAATATTAAGATTCCATTTTTGGCACCAAATTATGCATTTGATCACCAGTTTTATTTTTTCTTTGTTTCAACCCCAACAAATACTACATCTGCATTTAACTGATTATCTTGCTTTCACAAATTCTATGAAGATTTATGCCTGCTGATAGCAATATGTGAGTACCGAAAATTTAGTGGATACATTAACCATAGGTTATGTAATTATTAGAAAAATGAACATGAATATATATATAAGAAGATCGCGTCTCCGTTCACCATGGAAAAAACAGTATCTTTGAAAGTTTAATTTCCATTTTGACCAGCGTTATTTCAGTGAAACGCGATGGCCAGCAAATCGGTGAAAGCTAATTGCTTAAAACTGCTATGCGATTGGTAGTAACACCTGTATCCGCATATGGATGCAGGTAAATACGAAAACATTGACAGGAATAGTTTAAAAATTTTGAACAAAGTTCACAAAGGTATTTCCACTGGCATTGCCACTGAATTGACACTATTTTTACGAAGATCTGTAAGGAATTTAGGTCACAGCGGCGGATCTGAGGGGACAACTTTTTGCACAAAGTCCGACTGCAGGGCCAGAAAAACTTTGCATTGCCATGAAAACTCACCTCATCTAAAACGATGTGGATGGGATCCATGGTAACCATGCGACATAATTACTAAGAATACTTCAATATTTTGTTCGATTATATGTGAAGTTTATCTTCAACGTTGACTGCCTTGGGCAGTTTTTATTATTGTTCACCCACCTACGTAGCTTTGATACTGGCTTTGGTATGGTTGCATCATATATTTTCGAAGTGAAATGAATAGCAAAAAGTAGCATATTTTCAGTAATTTTTTGTATAGTATCTATTTAAGAGTGGGGTAACATCAAATCTACATTTTGTACAAATACTTCAAATTTATAATCTTTTTTCGACCGCGTAATTATATACATATATTCGTATTATGTGAAAAGGTTATTCTAAAAAATGTTAGCTGACCTCCATTAATTCTGTGGAATTTCGAAATGCCTATTTTTAATGGTGACTTTGTGATTTTAAGGCTTTTGAGCTTATCAACTATCATCCGGTTCAGCCCGCCTAAGTAATAGGTGAACTGCAGAAATTTAATGGAATTTAGAAATGCTTGTGAACCGGATTTACTGGATGAAACTTCTATACAAGGTGTTCACCTATCAGGCTTCAATTTAACCCAGTAATCAAACGCTAACTTTTGAAAAATTAGGCTTCCGGCATTTGCGTTGCTGAACCCTAAAAGTTTGCCTGTCGTCGTACGAGTGTGAGCAATTAGTGTCTGTGCCAAATTTAAATTTTTAAAAATGCTTCGAAATAATTTTTTTGACGTTGCGAGTTTACAAAAATTGTTTTAAAATTTATTTTACATTGAATTGATGCTAGCATACCCAAAACTAACATTTGATTTAGCTATAGAGCAACAATAAATGTTCATTTTAATAATGTTATGAGGGCAACTCAAATAGGTTGTCAGTAAGTTTACGAATAAAATATTCACGGGAAGTTTTCAGTAGATCACAAACCGGCTTCTTGATTGGATGTTAAGATGATGACTATGGCTAGATATTCTTTGATGAGAGAAACCATGTGAACCCTCCAAATTTAAATAGGCATTCAGTATTCATCGCAACTGGTTAATAACTTTTAGGAAACCGGATGAACCTAAAGGTCTACACAGTATAAAATAATAATGACAATTATTTATATAGCTGCATAGACCAAGAGTGGCTTTCGGCTCTATTATGTCTACCCGGAGTCAATAAATTTTTTCCGATTAGTGACAAAATGATATTGTATTGTATGCAGCACCGAAAACTTCTCACTACAGATGTTCAAAATTTTAGACTGCAAGTTGTATGACAGTTTCTATCTAATTCCTTTTCTTTCTGCATTGATAAATGGTTAAGTCATCTAAATGGGAAACTTATTTGGTGAAATTGATGTTCACAGAAAACAAAAAAAAAGGGTTTTCATATCTAATGCAGCTACTTTCACGAAAATATTTTGAAACCTCACTACAGCCAATTCCTCATTGCAGTGCATTATATTTCTGGGCTACTTGAAGCATTTTCCGTGGCTACATTTTAGAAACCCTTCTTTATTGTCAGCGGATATCTTATAAACACTTTATCCCCTTCTATCAATTGTGTTATTAGGATTCACGTTATTATGCAGCTCCATATCACGGCCTTTCTCTAAACCCTTTATGAATCCCTTACCAAACAACGCCAAGTAAGTGCGAAATTGATTCACTAGTTTATATTCTTCATTTAATTTATCGAATAAGTGTTATGTCTATTCGTATTTGCCAACTATATGGCACACATGCTAGAAAACTATTAGTAACAGAGGTGATGATAAAAAAACTTTGAAACTTTTCAAAACAAATTTCCCCAAATTAGTTCGTATTCCGTTTTATTTACTAATTACGTAGTGCAGTGTTTGGTCTCCTCAAAATCATCTTGTGAATGTGAATTGGTGGGTGGGGTAATTTTTTCAAAATCCGATGCATATGCTTTAGGCTATCTGGATATGATTAAGTGCATCGGATTTTGAAAAAATTTAC
>JAQIXX010005318.1:0-14230 GCA_034700605.1 Willowsia nigromaculata | reverse complement strand
TGCTCAATTTTGCTCAATTTGTTTGGCTGTAAAACGCCCCTTGTAACAAAGTTGGGAAAACCAGCCATGAATCGTTGTTTCTGAACCCAATAGGAGCCTGGATACAAAATTTGGTGTAATTTGGGGAGGGTCGTTGTGACGCTGGTCGAATTGAAAAATAATAGCTGATCCACATCTCCCATAACCTCAGATCTCACCTTCCCGGCTATTACAAGACCGACCACCTCTACCACCACCACCGCCTTCAGGACACCCAACTCCTCATAAATTTCCAAGTTTCTTTTCAGTTGATTTGTTTGTTCATTGTGGAATGGGCTGTTGGAAAGGATGGTCGAATGAGCATTAAATGTACCAAATAAATAATAGCAAAAACGCAAGCTTCAGTACACTTGGTAATGAATGAGCCCATAAGGCACATTATCATCTGAAGGGAAAATCGTTTTTAAATGCAAATTTTCTATACACACTTTGATTGTGTTCTATGCGCATCCCTCGTTTCTTCGTCTTATTTTCTCTCTACACACTTCTCTCTGTCGTGCACATTCAATAAATTTTACCTCTGCTCAAGATGAGAAGAACACTTAATAATTACGTGGCGTTTTTTGAGGGATGATGATATACTTGGTTGAAACATATCTGTTGCCTTCTGACCACCTTTTAGTGTGAACCAAGTGACCCAAGTGACTTTTACAAGAAGAAAGATTCGACATCAGTGATTTCTTTATGGCACTAATGATTTTTTCCGCTTTTGCCTGACTCAACCATGAACATTATAAGCTGTTAAAATATATGTTTATGATGACGATAAAATTATTATATTGCATACCGATGATGTAGCAAAATCTGATACCACAGTGTCGTCAAAAAGTCATATACATAGTAGTGTGTAACTTGATGGAGGAGAGAGTCTCCTCTCAGTGGAGAGAAAATATCTTCTTGCTCCATTTGCATTTTTACATGTGTAATTTATTTTTATACCTGAGACATGAAATGAATTGATGGAAGATGGAAAAGAAAGAGATGTTGTCGGCAGTTGTTAAAATATGCTAATATGCGTAGTATATGATGACTCGATGACGATTGGTAGTGGTGGTGGTGATGCTGTTGATGATTATGATGATGAGTGAGTGTTACACATGTTCTCAAGTGTGTAAAAACGCTGTTAGGTAAAATGGCTAGAAAAAAAACTAAAAATTTCCCGAAGCATCATCGTCTCAACATCTCATAACAGTCAAGCACGGCAAAACTGCAACATGAAAGGAGATTTTGCAGGGGTGTCTTGTCTGCGTAATGAAAAACCTGGCCTATTAAGAAGAAACACTGTAAGCACACAACTGCCAGAACGGCTCCTTCCATAATACGAGAGCAAACAAAATATTATCGTTAATGTTATTATTATGATTATTATTATACTAACGATGCTGATAATTTTCTTGTGTAAATAAATTAAATAGCTCTTGGACTTGTCGTAAAAATAGATAGTCTTTTTGGCTGGCTGATTCTCTCACGAAGGATCATCCTATAATCCTATCATTCCTATCCTTATCATAAGAGAGAGAAGGAGCAGACCAGACCACACACAATTGCCTAAGTTTGCATCTTATTACCTAGTTGGATTACAAGAAAGATGCACCTTTATTTTCTGGGAGAAAATTCTCATTGTTGAAAGACAGACGACACAGATTTTTCTATGCAAATTGAATTCTTTGTGGAAAAATAATAATCCTTTTTACCGATCCAACTATATTACGATTTTGTTTATTTGCTTAAGTAATGGTATTAAATTAATAGTAATAACCATAATTATAATGAACTCATTGAAGGAATGTGTGGCATATCAATATATCTCTACTAAATGTATGGTTAAGCTGATATAGAGGCTTTTTGCATGTAAGAGAGCTTGTACTGTTATCATAAATAGTATTGCCTAGAGCATAATTTTTTTAAGTTTTACAATTAAAAAATTTATACATCTTTATGGAGATGCCAATAAGCTGTATTTTTTGTATGCTGTGTAGTATCCCATTCTATAATTAATTGGCTAGTTTACCTTATCTCAGGAAAGAGAGAGAAGGGTAGATATTAATGTCTTATTATGCATGCATAATATGGATATTTGTTTGAAACTCTAACAGTATTTCATTTTTAAGTGTGTACGTTTTTTGGTGCTCGCATGATGCCTGCCGGTTTTCTTGTAAATGTCGGCGGTACTGTGGCGGCGTCCCTCACACAAGAAAATAATAACTTTTTATAAGAACTTAAATTATAATAATATATTTCTCAAGGGTATGCTTTATCCTCCTGTCATATCCACAAAATTATTTACAAATCCACGTAAAAAGTTAAGTGAATACACATGCGACATAGGACGAAAATATATCTACCTAATAACAAAATATTTTATAAAGAATCCACAATATTTTCTGTGCCATGATGTGATTTGCGATGATCGCCACATGATCATGAAACGGCATCATGTCATCATGATGGGCTTGGACACTTTTTTCATAGAGAAAAAAGATATCATGTTGTGGTATCGACATGGACATTTTTTACATTTACATGACGTGACACACGACTCTTGCGGTGTGGCGATTTGAATATTTCTTTTTCTTGCGGTGACCCCTTCTGATGTCTCCTCCTGTAATAAACGGATTATAATATTTTGTTGTGATGCTCATGTCACAAGTGTCAAGACTCAAGCTGTGTGCGTTGTGTCATGTCGTGTAGATTTTGAAGGGCAACATCATCAGCACAACCACGGCAGCCATACATACACAAAACGTACGTTCACTGTCATCATCATATCTACATCATCTCAACAGAGATCTCACATCTCACCCCACTCATCATATGCAAAAATGTGTTGGACTCTTGTGTCGTGTTCATTGTCCTTTCATTAGAGGAAAGGATCAGATACCAGATCAGCGCATAAGGAGGGAAATAAGCCATCCATCCAACTATACACATTCAACGATCCAACCCTATTTTCCGCTTTATGATTACCACTACAATTCTTAACATCTTGAGCTTGTAAAATTGTAATTTTCTAGAAGAAGAAGGAACAAAACGGACGCCTGGTTTGCATGATGTGTGCATGGTGCATGCATCTGTAATTCTCTTGCTAATAAGAAATTGTTCGCTCAAGAAAGAAAATATAATGTTCAAACTTTTTTTTGGCTTAATTTGCATCTTTTTAAATGAGAAAAAGACGAAATTATTAGATAGAAAGAGATTATATGATTATGACCCTCATACACGCAGCAGTATGCATGCGCACTAAAAAATGCTAACTAGAAACACTTCGACATGTAAAAAGCTGCTATAGTATGAAGGGATCATGATCTTCAAGCTATAATCCGCGCGTAACAATTTCGTTAAAATACTTCTGTTATATTTTTTTTCATTTCTGGATTCCTTTACGACGACAACATCTCAACAGCTCTTTTTGAAATGAAAAAAATGTAAACTAATCTTCATCATAAATTTCAACAGTACACACAAGGTCAGTGAATATTGTGCACTTAATTTGACATGAATGAGGAGGATACTCTCGGTAATGAAAAAAATGCATAGATAAAAATACATAGAAGCAGGGAGAGAGAGAGATTTGCAGAAAATGCCAAAAAATGAGATGAGCTGTGAGCAACAATGAGCAAATATTAGAAGAAGCTTGATTGTTGCTGATGTGATGTGCTTTAAGGTGATGGTGGCTTTTTTTTGCGGTAGTAAAACTGTATGATAGTATCACGTTACTACCAACTTGTATTTCTGTGTCGTAAAAATGAGTATGTGATGGTGGGGATGTTCCATCTAGGATATTTTACGATGAAAATATTGTGTGCACGATGGCCGATGAGGCATACTTTTGTTGTGGTTCCTTGTTTCTTGATGATGGTATGGATGGTGGCAGCGCTTTATGTTGGCTTTTCATAAATGAAAAATTGTAATTTCCATAAAATACCAAATGGGCGGACAGAGGGATGCATATAGAGCTCTCCTCGCCCTTTGTCCGACAGCGGAATATTAGGGCATTTCTCGAGTGTTTTATTTATCCACAAAGATTCACCCAAAATGAATCACCTCACGACTATAAGGACGATAATCATCTGAATGAAATGCAAATGCAGAGAAATTAAATCAGATCATCACAGACAAAAAATGCTGTTTTCAGAGGAAAATGGAATGAGTAAGACCATACCATCATCTTCTTTCGCTTTCTGCTTAACTACCTGTTCGATAAAGATGAGCACCGGTATATCCAGTCTAAAATATACGAGTAATCGACTCACTTTTCATTTCAATTTTTTCCCAAAGATTTTAGTTAACCGTTAAGACAATCGACGATCATGTCGATAAAACTGAAATACCACGATTTTGTATGCATTAAGTTGCTGCAGGCACTAAAGATGATTTTCAAGTTCATCTTCCTGACGATCAAGAAGGAAAATTGAGAATTGCTTATTTTTAAAAAGAGAGCAGGTAAAGTGTTAAGAGTTGATTAAATGGAGTAGTTTAGATTTTTTGTGCGTATCGGATTGATTTTGCTTCAGATTCCTTTTTCATCTTCTTTTCGGTCCTTCCTACTCTCTGATTTTTGATGATCTCCCCTTGAGAAAGAAAGAGGAGCAACTTTTAGTTTCTAAAAAACCGGATTTGAGTGCGTGTAGTGTACCTATCTATATAGCCATTGTTGAAGGTTGGTGATGAAGACAGAGAGGGACCACTTTTTATGGACCGAGATTAGTAAAAGAGCGATATGGAAAATTCCCATATTTCATGCAAGCTATCATTATCCGATTCTTACCGGCAGTGCACCACGCACTGACAATGAGTGAGTACGTTTAGTCAAGCTTATTGCTTGAAGAAATGAGCAGCAATCATGCATCGTATGTGCTTTTATGAGAGTTGAAAATGTTGAATGGAAAGGGTGAGGAGATCGGGGAACTCAAAGTTTTTTAAAACTGCTGCTTAAATTCATCTTTTAAATTGGATAATAATGGAAAGTAGGGAAAACGTAATAATAATAGCGCTAAGTATTGAAGTCGAAATTTTTCATGATCCTTCGCTTGAGGCTCACAAATGATGATAATGGTAATCTGATTGTTTTGTGCTTTGTTGGATTTTCTGGTGTGGTTATGCTTGTGGAATGCAGATTTGACCTTTTGACTTGAAGCTGATGTTGCTGCCGGGGTAAAAATTATAACTTATTGCTTCAGTATCTCTGCCCCTCTCTATTTCTTCTCAAAATGCTTTTGTTTTAAACCAGAAGTATCCAGAGACAGGTGAATTCCCAAAGAAAAAAGGGAGCCGATTAGTGGAGGTACAATACAAGTAATAAAAAAGCGAATTACCAGAGTGTTTACACATAACAGAACAGGTGGAATTACAGGATTATCTTGGATTTGGTAGCATTATGGATTATGTAGAGTACACGGTACATGTCGTTGGAATTTTTGGGTTGGTACTACTACAAACTAATTATTATGGTTGGAAGCGGGGGAGCAGCGTAACAAGAGCAATAATGGAAGGACCTTGAATTTTCTATTGTATTTTTGGTGTTCGGTTTGCTCCTTTTTTTCAAGGCGGAGGAAGGGCCAGTCGTCACATCAGTATTTATCATATAGTTAAGCATGTAGACTAAACGCTTCAGGTTATAGTTGAGCTGAAATAAATCACTTTAAAATAATTATATTTATCTGGAGCACTTTAAATTTCATGCTCCGTTTTTCTTCGAGCTTACAACAAATGACGAAATATGTAGAGCTTTATCAAATCCATGCAATTATTCATTCGTGAAACCATATAAAATACCTTAAATTCAAATTCATTATGATTTATGCATGCATCATGTTAATTCCTGTATTTCACTATGAATGTAGGGTAGGGTACATGACCAATCGAGTACATGATAAGTACATTATTTACGTGAAGGTGGCTGCTGTAAGCAAGTTCACATTTGATCAATTCACTTCCTAAACATGATGGAACTTCTCATGTCAGAAAATTCTGCAAGCTACGACACAACCAGTGCATTTTACACTTTTTGCCTTTCATGCATTCATTGAAAGTTGCGATCAATGATCTTTGTAAGCTTTAAATCATTGCATGAATTGCTAAGCATATAAATTTGGAGCCATAACTAAATTCTACAAAGTTCAGTAAGTGTATTTGTAGCAAAAATTAATGTTTGGAAGAGTAAGCGTGAATAATAAATGCAGCGGGTGTATTGTACAGGTGGACAGAGATTGCAGTTTACACAGTCAAGGTAAAAGCAAACGGTACAGAAATCCCTTGTCTCTTCACCTCACCCAACCTTCCGTCACGCTGTTTTATCGCCCCTATTAATTTCAATAATAATTATATTTGTAGCGAATCATAAAAATAGTGAAATAAGACGATGAGAACTTTATGATATTATAATGATTTGGATTTTGAGGAGGAGTGTTCATTCAGGTATGGATATGGAATAAATTATGTTGAAAGCTACTCTTCTAAGGAAGCAAGTATAACTACAAGCTTGTAACCACATGTGCATGGAATAAGGACTGCGGGGAAGCTCATCATTAAAAGCTTGCATGCATAAATAGAAAATAGAACCAGAAAAGGAATTGTGAGATGATGATCCACATTATTAAAAAGTTTTACCTCCTCCGCTTCTGCTCGCAATCCCATTTCTTATTTCTGCTCGTCGTGATTAATAATAATTTAAATATCATTCTCTACGGTTATTTGCATTAGTACGAATGCATATAGCCTATAGCTTTGTTCATTGCTGCCCGGCTACGAACATAAAGAGAAAAAACGCCAAAAGGCACTCTTGGAGGGAGATCATTGCCAGAGCAGATGGATATGAATGATTGCATTTGAATAAAGAAATTTGCATGTTCACTTGCCTGTCACTCAAGTGCATATACAAGATGATAATGTGACTACAGGTAACTTTAAATTGTTTAAAAATGATGCTCCAACAACTTCAACCCTAACCGAACCAAAATGTATTTTTATAACTGTCAAGGAACCAATCGATTATCTGTGGGCATTCAACCCTGCCACTCAGCCATTGCGCTCTTCTGTCTGAACTGAAGCAAAGCTAAAACCACGCCAAAATGATTCACAATACAATCGGCAAAAAAAATATCCACCTATATCATTTATTTCATTCAACATCCATCCACCAACACACACACACGTATGAGGAGATCTGAACTTGTTATTTCTGGTGACTTTGAATTTAATTTTGATATAATATTGAATAACATATTGTACTATTCCTCTTCGTCTCGCATCGCGAGCTACCAGACATAAAATGGAAGAGATGCCTCCAAAATGGGATATGATACAAAACGAAAGAAATCAGCAGCAGCATCTTTTACAATGTAGCCGTATCAAAAGGAGTAAATGTCCATCTTCTTCATTTCTCTAGATGGGTTTGGTCTCTCTCTCCCTCTGACAAGATTAAAAATAGCAGTTTGTATTTATTTAATATGCAAAAATCTATGATGATATTATTACGTACTTCCAAGATGAGTGTATCATCATCAAATCATTCATGTCACTGACTCACCTTTTTCAGTCTGTCTGGTCTCGATTATGATAACGAAGAAAGGAGAGCTGTCTTGATGAATTGATTTTTTTATATCTCAGCAGACTTTCAGTTGATTTTGCTTTACATTGACTGGACTCTTGTTTGTTCCTCTTTTCTACTCACTTCTGAGAGGACAATAGAACAATTTGATGCTATAAAAAACGTTGATGTGGATTGATACTAAAACTTCATAGTCTAGAACGTACATAAATAGGTATACAGACAGAAGATAAGCAAAATAATGAGATAAACGCATTTGAAGCGTAGGTACACATTCTCATTTTGAGATACCTATTTAAAGTAAACAGTACATCGGCACCACTTCAGGCTTCTTTTTTTTACGTTTCACGTCCTTCTTGTTACATTTCTAGACTTAAGACTAGACATTGATCAAATAAATTATAAAATGTCTGCGACATGAAAGATTTGATTGCGTGGGCGTTCATGAAATGTCTTCCATGTCACCGTCAGCAGCATCACGACCGCTTGTTCGGAAAGAACAGCTATATAAAAGGACAACTAAAGGGTAAGGTAACAAAACATGAGAAACATGAGGATGATGATGATGATGACTGATGAGTGAACAATATTGTTGAGAGGAATCATTTACAAAGTGTGTAAGTAGCAAGAAAAATGGGTATGTTGCCGTTGGTAGGCTTGTTTGTTATTTTTTACCACTTTGTACGGTCATGTATTACAGTGAACATGGCACATAAACACTCAACTCTACAACTTCAACTCAAGCGGCAGCAGCAGTAAAAGCAATTGTTGCAGATACATCATCTACTAAAATTGTTTGTAAGAATGTCTCGGAGTAAGCTACTTACCTTTTTTTCTCCTACTATTCATGGGAATCCCATTTAAACTCTATTCTATTTCTCAAGTCGGGTAGCTAAAACTTTTTACTCGTTGCAATATATGTAGTAGTAGAAAATAAGACAGCAACCGAGTTCATGAAACTTGATTCTTATCATCCCATTTCTATCTAATATTAAATAAGTACCAAGAAGAAGGCGAGGTAAAAGATCTACTTTTGTAAAGCATTGCAAATCAACACGTTACAAAGCTGACATTCTGATGACATTAATACGTAAATAATGTATTCCAATTTAGATGGCTAGCTAACATTTATTGATCGTCCATCATCTACAAGCCAACGCTAATTTCCGGATCCGTCCTTTGTTTTATATCAGCCAGCATTCATGAATCAGAAAATTTACCGTTAACTTTTCTCCGATTCAACGCCCACCATGTCCGTTCCCCGTAACTTTATTGCTAGTTTAACTATTGTTCTAGCGAGACCAGGAAAGCATGCTTTAATTATCTTTTAATAAAAATATAAAATATTTTTTTATCTCTTTTTAATTTTACGCTTTATATTGGAGCAGGTTCTAACTAGTGATATGTGAATTACACCTTTAAAAAGTAACATTAAAATTTTTGCATGAACAAGACCTAATGAAAAATCCAAATCTTTTTGAATGTGCAATAAAAATACAATTTAATTTCCCATTTCGGAAGCTTCCACTTCTTCCTCTTTGTGTACATGTATTTGTTCATCTTGCATGATGATAATGATGATTAAATTGAATGGATCAAGCTTCTCCTAATGAAATTATACATTACACATCCCATAAAAAGTTCATAAAAAATGATGATTACACTCGTTTCTGGTTGCATTGCGAGCAGATAAGTGATTCGATAACAATGTAATAAGCAGTTTTGTGACCGCGAGTATGTGTCTGTGTGAAGTCTTTCTTTCTCTGGTACGATTTCAAGTTTCATTGTTGATTATTTTAATATTATCATTATTAAAGTTTTAATGTAGCTCATCTTATACGTGGTTGGAAATAATGCAATTGCAATAAAAATGAACTTGGTGATTATTGGCTACCTATTGAGTTTGGGTACATTTCCCGCTGATGTTGACGCTATGCCGGTGCCCCTCACTCAGCCTCATTCTCAGCGCAGTTCCTGTCGTTCTTGTTCCCGTCATGGTCATTTTTCTTTCTTGGCTCTTGTATCTCTTTTCTTTGTCGTGACAAAAAAGTGGAAGTTGAATTCTAGTCCGACTTTGAGCCAATGATGATTCCTCTCTGTTTCTGCGAAACACCACCGGAGACCTGACCAGTGATTGAAAAATATTCTAGAGCCGCGATAATTGTAAAAAACAAGAATGCTTTCACGTAGGTACACTTTAATTTCTAATAAAAATAATAAGCGTTGTGTTTGAGTATGCAATGTGTTATCTGTATCGCCTGAAGAGAAAAAAATAAGAGTTTGTGAACATGTTTATATTACAACTTGGCACATTCATCCAGCCATTCATTATTGTCTTGATGATCATCATTATCATGAGAACTGAAATTGAATGGGATGAAGCGTAAAGAAATCAGAGCTGACTTGTGAAGTCACAATAAATCAATTGGCAAGCCAAAAATGTGAACTGGTCTGCCATCAAATTAGATAAGAGAGAAAAAATATACGAAGCTATTTGCATATTTAAGAATTGCAGGAGGGTACGGTAATGATCCCGATTCTGTCGTAGTCCGATTTGTTCTTTTTCTAAGTAGATAGCGTAACATGAAAGCAATTGATGAAATTCTGATCGGATTAATGCGTCAAGCTAGTTTAAATAATATGAAGAAGAAAAAAAAAGGAAAAGGGCATCGTCCTCGGTGCCAAAGCCATGTCCCGTGTGATGCCAATTGCCGTGACGTGCGATCAATCTCTGTCTCGATCTGTGATCATTTTGGTTCCTGCTATTTTGCTTTCCCTTCGGCTTCAACTCATGTTCAAATCATTGTAGTCTTTTACAACTCGTCTTTGTATCATCGTCTTTTGCGCTGCAACCTGTGTACAGTGAAAGGGTACATAATATAGTACCGGTTGTTCATTGCGTGACAGGTTGAATTATTGAGGACCCGAAAAAATTAGTGAATGCTCATGTTTTTATGGATGATTGTGAACGAACAAGTACAAAAGATATTATTATAATGTGTTCTGCTGAGAATCAACTTGCATGTGCGTGTGTCTGCTTTAGCATTTTAAATTTAGAATTGGACAGGTTGATTGCAGGGTGAACTCTCTGCTGGACCATGTTTGCGCGCTTTTAAGCGCTTATGCCCATTTTCCATAAATTTGAAATTAAGAAAAGTATTTCCGTTTCAAAAATTATGGAAGAAACTTTGCTCCATAATTACAAGATTATATCCCATTTGCATACAATGAATTAATGCCTATATGCTGGTGTCATATTATGCGTAACATTGAAGGATGCTGTGGGCATTTATTTTCATACCCTGCAAGGAAACGCAATTTTCTCGTCTGTCTTGGAGTAATGTACCTAAAACCTTGCTTTTGGAATACTCCCACTTATGTCAGGAAATCCTAAACTTCCAAATTCTGAATCGCGATGCAAGCAATAATCTTGCTTGATATTAACAAATGCTTCAATAACTGGAGTGCTCTTACTGCTTATGCACCTCGTCCGGAAAATTAAATATAGTGCAATTTTGTCACATGTAAATTCGCGAATATTTTTCGCGTTTGTTAACTGCGGAAATGATTGACACCAGGTTTTCAGCAACGGATGGTGGTTATCGGTCAATTCCTCAGTCGTCAATTAGTACCGATCATAATTCATATTCATACTATTTGATATAGATATGTGGTATGTCTATTATTATTGGCATTTATTCTAAAATCGAGTAGATGTAACCGACATGCACGCATGACATGCAAATAATCATTATATTTCTCTGTAACGCAGCTGCTCTTACTCTCTATATATTCAATATTACTGTAACAAAAAAAGAACTATATGATAAGTAGGTATTTACCTAGATACACACCTTTACAATTGCAATTTCTGCCAAAACACAGACACAAATTCATTGAAACTCTCCATCTCCCAATCTTCTCATCAAACCCATCCCATTATCAACCTCACCATCGTATATCGTCCTGACTGACCTAATCAGCAAAGTAAGCGTAACCAAAACCAAACCAACAACGAAGCCACAAAAATCAGAAGAAAAGAGTACTGAACAAACAACAACCAACATGAAAGAAATAGAAGAAAAAAAAACCAAACGAAACAGTTAATTTAATAAGAACAAGGCAAATTTTGGCAGACTCTGACACTATATTCATGACTCTGGTACATATAGATTATCACGAAGCATAAATGCAATTATTGTTCCTCGTTAGTTGTTACATTGTAACTTGTACGTATTTTACCACATTTAATTTTTTCAGATGATTGATAAATGAGAGTATGATAATAACATAATAAGATTTTGTACGACAAAAGCTAATAAGTAAAATTGGCTGATTGGAAATGAGGAGGAGGCCAAGGGCTATAAATATATTTTGCAAAAATGAGTTCCGAAATCTGCTGCGATTTTTCATTTATTTTTAAGGTGGCATTTTTAATGAGTAAAATAGTCCACCACGCGCGTCTTGAAATCTAATTAAGATTTATCTCGTTTTGGAATTAGTAGGAATTCCAATAGTTGTTGATTTTTGTGAGTAAAACGAAAACAATTATTTTTGTTGGGCGCTCACATTTCCATTAAATCCCATGCAAAAAAATATTTTTCATCTTAAGAACTCGGCTGTTTATGGAATAAGTTTATGACTGTCATCATGATCGTCTTTGGTAATCGTGTTACCTATTCCCAGAAGAAGAGAGTATTCATATGCCTAAAAGTATTATTGATCCTTGCCCAAAATTGGATAAACTAATTTTTCACAGTGAACTTTATACTGAAAATTGGAATAATGTGAGGTAAGAGTATTTTGTATTATGAGTCACCTCAAAAGTGCTCTTCTCTCACAATCTCACAACTCATTTAGAATATTTGACAAAACAATCATCTTGATTGTTATTTGAACAAGAAGGTATCTTCTTGAGGAGTTCTGATCTCCACTTTTTTGCACATCGTATGCTCTTCGCGGCGCTTTGAACTGTGAAGAGATTTCCTATTTGGAAACATAAAATCTTATGGACAGGACACTATAAAAACAGAAACATTTCTCTCCTCCTGACTCCTGATTACTTTGTATATCCATTAAAGAAAAGGCCAGAGTCCATCTTTGCTAAAATGTTTATCGGTTAATGCGGCGGCGTCTCTACTGATTGCGCAAGGATCAACGATATAACAAGGAGGATGCGGGGAGTGATGTGTGGGGGCGAATGGGGTTTGCCAATATATTTTCTTGGGATTTTTTGCTACTAGCTCACATTGATATTCATCATTTTTCTTTAAAGAAAAGGGGTTGAACTTGCTGTCAATTCAGAGATGTAAACGGGAGCCTCTCTTGTTTTCCTTTTGGCTATGTTGACGTTCCGACTTTTTCTTGTACCGACACCGGCCATAATATGCCTACTTACCTATGTGCTTGAATTCTACATTCGCGATGCAAATAAAACTGAAAACCAATTATTCTGGAATATGTATTTGTAATGATTGTATAAAACGAATAAGTCAAAAGCAACAGGAAGAGAGCATGTATTTCACGGTTGTTTTACAAATGGAGCAAGCATAATATCGCCGTGTGCTGCGATTCTAAATAGTGATCTTTGATCTTCTTTTGACCATTTACATTGTACCCAAGTATTCATGCTACATTAGTTGGATATCTGAGATTGATACATATTCAACTCAAAATGTCTTGCAATTGCAATGCATCTTTTGAGATGATGTGCGAAATAGGTACTTGATTTTACTTTAACAATTGACCCCGGAAAGCATAGCCATTTTAAAGTTTGAAGTGTGCTTTATATCCTCTATTGTATGTAAGTAATGTAGTTTTTATTCAAATTACATAGGTAATTGTGACACTATCGCCTACTCAAATAACCAACAGCAAATGGGCTTTGTAATAAGTAGATTTTTATGGCAGAGACGTGCAACGGAACTGTATGTACACGTATCATTATGATTAAAATAAAATGCTAAATCCCGCAATGTCGTATTATAATGCGTGCTATATTAGAACAGGCCTATCGAAAGACGGAAATGTCAACTTTCTTGTAGGCATATTCATACAACTACATATTATCAGGGAACAACAATGCAATTCAAAAAAATAAGAAAGGAAAAAGAATGAAAGCAATACAAATTTTTACTTGTTAAGCGGAGTGCATAGTGTGAAATGAGACTATGATAATCAAGAAAAGATCACGATACGCACGTGATATAAACTCGTTATCTCGGAATTAATATTTCTGCCTGTCATTATAAAACGATACATGCAAAATGCATGTTATTGTATGGCACTATTCCCAACCTGATCATTTAAAAAGTGAGCTTTGCATGCATAAATAACAATGCGCTATTGACCCTCATTATTTTTTCAACTTTACAAGAGTGCATTAACTATAACACGGGTATGAACTGAGTATTAGGTACTAAAGTTCCTATGCTTTTAAATAATTGTCCCGAGTTGTGATAAAAAATGAGAACAAGTAGGCGGTAGAAAAAGATTCCAAGTAAAAATTAATTATATTTAGCATGTAAGTATTTGCTAGTATAATTTATAGATGTAAAAGATATTTTTAAAGAAACTAAACCATAGATACATATATGTTTTGATAAAATTCATTCTATAAAGTATAGCAGACTTGAATGGAAT
>JAQIXX010005317.1:0-14230 GCA_034700605.1 Willowsia nigromaculata | reverse complement strand
ACGAATAAGGCGTTTCGTCCAATAAGGATGCTCTTGCTACCAGGGTTTGTCGCAGATGGTATTAGTGAAGGTCGAAAAGCTCTCTTTGTCCGCTTCTCTCTCTGAAGTCCATCCATCTCGTCTGGGGCAGACCTCTTAATCCCCCGGGCGACTGGTCGAGTAGGACCTCTTGATGACTCCATCAGATATTCAGAGAACCACTGCAATCTACGTTACGCTTTTACTGCAATTCAAAATAAATTCATTAAATTTTACTTTAATCACATCACGATCAACGTTCATCACACACTCGCTTACAACTTTACACGAATAAACACCAACTTTCAAATGGCAGATTAACAAACCTTAATTCACAGTCTTCCTTAACTAATTGATGATTGGTTACAAAAATTGCAGATTTTTGGCTTTCCCCTTCAAGTCCCTTCGCCACCTACAAAACAAAGAGTTTAGCTGTTAGCTTCATACAGTCATTCACAAAAAAAATCATAAAGCTGAAATTACTTATATATAAAAAGTCAAATTTAATGAATTCCAAAAGCTTCTTAGGCTAAGTGACAAATGCTAACCAATCTCATAAAAAGTGTCCCCCAAAGGTCTCCTTCAGTACAACAGCGTCTCACGAAACAATCCGGAATCACTTAACTTCACTTAAAGAGCCAGTTCAAACAACTGTCAATTAAAGGAAACAATATTTAATCAGTGAATTTCTCACTATTTGTTTTAGAAAACTGGTAAGGTAAGCCTACAATTAAATTAAGTTGTTTAAATTTTTTTTATCGCTACAGAGTCGGCTTTCTTGTGTGCTCTCACGTTGATATGTGAACTGTCTACTGAAAGAAAAGGTAGCAGGTTAAGAATAATGTGACAGGTAACAGGGTACTTGGGTGGGAATGGGCCCTTCAAAGCCCTGCTGAATGTAAGTAAACGCAATGAATAACTTGAGGGTAGCAAAAGAGAAATAAAGCTAAACATCGAATTACCTAAAGGGTATTCACTTCATCTTGTTCCTTCTCTGTGTGAACTTGGAATGGTGTTCATGGAAATTAACTGTCATACTTGGTATGTTAAAGCTACAATATTTATTGTGCTCGTATGTATGAACATTATTTGTAAGAGGTTTCTTTCTACATATAGTGAACTTAAAGTCCAAACGCTTATATATTAACATTTCCTTTATGACAATTATTTCGGTCTTTTTATTTATGAAGTGATAAGCCATAAGTCTTTCAACTCTATCTTAGTCATATAATAAATACCTCACAATATTTAAGTCAGAAGCGCTTAAAATTTATATTTATGAGTTAATGGGCAAGGCAATCTAAATGCAATGCAATATTAACACATACTGTCGTTCCTTATTAGTGTAAGGTTTCATGTGGTTTGATTGTTTACCACCGCAAATAAGCTTCTTTAAAGTTAATTCATCCACATACACTAAACTCCAATATAGCACGACTTCGTCATATTTTACAGTCATTTACCTTACAAAATTATTTCATTTACTACTATTCTGATACATTACTTAAGTAGGTATTTTAAGTAAGGAATTTAAGATGAAATCAGTATTGAGTTTAAAAATTAATATTCTTTTTATGATTTTAAATATGCCCACAAAAAACTTCAAACACTGCCAATCCCATCAAAACTGCCAAATGTTGACTGTAATACTATGAAAAACGATTACCTACTTGAGATTTCACACTTGCTCTTCAAATTGCCAATGCCAATTATCATTTTTGAGAAGGATGCCCAAATAACCTAACGTTAAGGGTAGCGAACTAAACAATTAAAAATATTCTGGGTGGCAGTATAAATACACATATGCATTATACATATCACTTTTTATAAATGTCAAAATTTGTTTCCTACACACACCCAATAACTGTTAGCACTTGAGTCCTAGCAATGATGTCGGCGCCCATCGCAATGAAATACTTCAGTTCTTCCTCACGTCCAACTGCGGTACAATAGCTAAGTACTGAATTCTTGTCCCAGGGTGCCCCAGCATGCTCCAATGTCCTGATGTCCGACAAAGGTCTGTTGAACTGAAGTGCTGCAGTGATTACACCATCCACACAAGAGTCATGTTCAAAATTTGCTCCATTCTTCAGCAGAAAATCAAGAATTGGCGAGAAATTTCCTGGCCCATAAACTGTATGCATTATAGGACTCCAACCCTTCCAACCTCTGGCATTGAGACCATCGGGATTCGGCTTCAGTGACATGAAGTACTCCAATGCTTTCAGATTTCCTTGTCCCTTAGCCTTGTGAAGAACAGTTTCTCTGTTGGCGTCTGATAATCTGAAGATTCGGGAATTTATGGTTCCAAAAACTTCTTCAATTTCTTTGACAGGTATCTCTGATGATGTTAGTGCAATGTACAGTGAGTTTTCACCAGAAACATTGACCGCATTCAAGTCTGCCCCATTTGCCACAAGAAGATTTGCAATCTCTGCGAAATTCGTCTTTGTTTGGACAGCTTCCATGATTGCTTTTGATCCTGATGACTTTTTCGCATTTATGTTCCCTTCAAATCCTCCAATAGAAAGGAAATACTTGACAGCTTTCAGATTTCCAGTTCTCGCGGCGACATGGAGAATAGTGTCACCCACAGCAGATTCGACTTTCCAAAGTTGGCTCTCCTTCGCCACGAGGGCTCCAACCTCCTCCCTTGATTTCCTTCTTGAAGCTTCATATCCTGAATTCCAGTTCATCCTGTCCTCGTTAGTGATATCGTAGATGTCAGTATCGTCATGTGATATGTCTTCATAGCAGCCAATGTCGAAACTCTTCTTGCCTTCAATCTCAGACTTGGAAACGTCACCTTCTACTAATCTTCTTTGAAAACACCTTCTGATGACTTTGCTTCAGCGATTCCAGTTCCAATTTCAATTCCCGGATCCTGAGAGTCTTCATTATATCTTTCATTGCCACTGTCTCCAATAATTTCTTTATCTCATCTCTAAACGTCACTGCCATCAGGGCCACTTTCAACTTTTTCTCCAAATCCAGACACCGTGTGCATTCTCTTTGGGAGGTGGGTACGGATCGAAAGTTCTGTGCTCCAGTTTTGGACCAGTCAAGACCACTAATTATTTCTTCACCGTCTTGGACTCCTGCTGTATTATCGCTGTCACCAAACTCATCTTCATGGTCAACTCTTACAGATAACTCATGTTGAACACTTGAAGCCGCACAGGGCTTGTGTCCTTGTGCTTGGGGGGCTTGGGCTAGTTCTTCCTTTCACTTCAAACTTGACTTGGGTCTCATCGTAAATTTGAATTCGTTGAGGCTCTTCCTGGATTTTATCCAGCTCCTCCGTGACAACCCTTTTATTCCCCTGGTCGACAATTAAAGTGCAAACTGCACAGTTACATAATGTTGCTAACGAAGTAACTAACAATTTGTTAGCAAGATAATACTTTACACGAAAAATACCCTCAAGCATGCTCCAAAATATTTGCTTTTTAAAGGATTGTATTGTTCAGACTTAATAATCTAAGAAATGTTTAGGATAATTCTAAAATATTAATGCGAACTATCACTGGTATCCAAAATGGGAATTGTTGTAATGCAGACTTGACTAGAAAAGTGATGTAAACCATATTTCAAACATTTTTTATGGTAATTTATTCATAATTTTTGTTAAACTGACTATTACAATAAACGATCGATTACAGAATAGAAAATTAGTAAAAACAAATTCAACAGAATGAAAGGATAAACAATCAAATTTTACGAACGATTCACTGAGTAAGAAATTGAAAAAAATTATAGTAAAACCTTTATGAAGTTGCAAATTTTAAATTATTTTACTGCAGGGTCGTTTCCGGATTCTATTATATCCGCTTCCACATCCACTTCATCATCACTGCATACTGGCGGTTGTGCGGGTGGTGTTTCTTCTGGTCTAGTGACCAGTTGCTTGAAGGAGGTGTAAAGGTTTTCGAACCTTTTCAAACTCAGCTCTTTTCTTCTTTGAAACAATGAGACATTTTGAATGGCAACATTATTCCCTCTTCGTTTGTCTTTGGCCTTTGTAAAGCATATTCATATGTCATAAGATTAAAATTAAGTAAAAGATATTGTTATAAAAAATTTAATGCAAACATATTAACGACATCTTACAATTTTACTTGCCAATTTTCCAGTACCACGGGGGGTGGTTTGAAAGTCAGCCCTTCTGATTTTTAGGGGAGGAACAACTTGACGTTTAGATCCTGAAAAGGAAAAAAAGAAAATTGGATCCTGCATGTGATCAAAAATGTATTTAAAATACTTTGTATTTATTAAATCAGATTTCTGACTTACCTGAAGTCGGCACCAGTCCTATCACCTGCATGAAATGTATTTTGCTATTGTCGTCCCCAATTTTTATGGCAGCCAAGTCCAAGTTTTGTGCGCACTCAATTTTCCCTGTGAATAAACATTGAAAGTAAAATTGAAGGTGGCTTTAGTTTGAATATGAATAAATTTTGAAATACCACCACTGAGATAGATAAATTAACAGAATAGAAATAATCAGAATAAATTTTTACGAGATTTACCGGAAAGTATAGAAAATTATATTAACTTTTACATAGATTCTTTTGAAAAGACCTATCAAATTTATTGGGAAGAAATTAATTACCATTTCTAGTCTCATTCTGCTTTTTACCCTCCTGATTTCGTTGAATTATTGAGTTAAGGGCTCGTAATTCTGCCAGTTTCATCGATTTGCGTACCTGAAACAAAAATTAGAGCTTAAAAATAAAATAAAAATAACCAAATACGCTGATAACTAGACAGCATATAATAATGAATGCGTTACCTTCATGGCGTTACTCCGGGTAACGATAGTACCTCTACTATTCATGTTGAATACTTTAGAGATTACGTTACCTTTAAGCAAATCTGAGAATTTTGAGAAATTGGAAAGCTTATAAACACATACGAAGCTAGCAAGCAATAAACTTCCTATTGTACTTTTACTGTATTGATGGTATTAAGAGTACGAATTTTAAATTATTAGGATGGCTTAAAATTTTCACTTTATTACTAATTTGTTTGAAGTTAACTGCCTTGGAAATCGGGAATAATGTCTAGGATGTAAGTTTAGCTTACTTAATTTGAATTAATACCTAGTCAACACAGATAAAAACCACAGATGATCCTGAATACACAGAACTTTTTAATTCCAATGAAAGAATTTAAATTGGATGAAAAAAGGCCGGGGGAATGTGACATACAACTGACAACAATAGTGTTTTCTGTTACTGCAGGCCATATGCACGTGAGCAGACTGTCTGTCTGTCAAGCAGACAGTTAAGCAAGCAGACACTTTCTATTCAATATGTGCTTCAGGAAAGTTGGCCGTTCGGGTGGGCACAGTGCACAATAAATCAGGTTTATCTTCCAACCATAGAAATCATATGATAAGCTGAAGTTATAGTGTCACGTGTGACAATTTATTGTAATTCCCACGGCTCGGTTCTTTGACAAATATCCAGTATAAAATAGAAAACCCCACGTTACTCTATAAACCGAACATCAGATGTAATTTACAACAAGGACACAGCAGACACTCAACACAGCAGACACTCAACACGGCAGAAGCATAAGATGGCAGACATGTTTGCATAAAAGAAGAAACACTGGCTGCAAGGAAGAACGCAGGCTGTAGAAACAGGAAAAGTAGAGATGCGACCTCAATGACCCCAAAGAATTGTTCAGAAGCAAATGGCTCGAGCAGTGAAATAGTCTTCTTTGAATGACATCTAAGCTAACTGCAAGTTATTTTCTGAAAATTTTTGCACCCTTTTTAAACACAGAAATTGCGATTTTGTATATCAAATCCTTAATTCACATGATAGCATAATGCGATGCGATATTCGTCCGTAAAAATAATTTTGAGCTTATCACGTGTAATTGATTTCCACACAGATGCAATTATACGGCATTGTTACTCCATTCACCAAGGAAACCGTTTTTGATGATCTGTAGCTAAATTTATAATACGTATGTATTATTATATAGAATTTTGAGAAATATTGAATTTAGAATTTAGTTTCCTTTGCAGCAATCATGTTTTTAGTGCTTAGATTCTCGGTCAGTAATAACTACGTTACTAATAGTATGTTAATTAAGAGCAAACGAATATTTTTATGAATATGAATCGAGTACTTAAATTCGATGTGGCTATTTGTGAATATTCATGGGTACCTTAGAGAGATGAAGTTGCAAAAAATGGACAAGGTTGAAGATCAAATGAACAATGAAATGTAAGATTACATATTAGGTGGAGATATCATTTTGAAGCCATAACAGCTATATTTGTGAGCCATTTTATCCGAAGATGTGTCGTACGAGCTTCTTATAAATAATTCTTAAAGATATTATTTATGTATATTTTCTGTTTTTTATGAAAATTTTACAACAGGTTGGAACAAGTATTGTGACATACTTCATAATTTGTATCCAGTCTCGAAATCAAGGACAAAGTTCTTAAAACACACATTTAATGCACATGTCAAAAAGGGAAGAAATATGAAATCCCATTTGTTTTTTCTTTATGTAACTTTCACATTTACTTTTTATTCCCGTCATTCTTGTCATCAATTACGAATTTTGTCATTTTAGTACCGAAATGCTATCTAGTAGTAAGCAGACCTCTACACTATTTATGGAAACTTTTATAAACGTTTATTTGCAAGACTCTTGAAATAGTTAAGATATTCTGAATTCTCTTCCTTTTCCAATATACCAAGAATAGTGACTCCCTCATTGTTTGGAACCTTCCTGTCACAGCCAAGCTCAACCAGAATATTCACTGCTTCAATATTCCTTGGATCTTTCCCCATCTCGATGAGTAATGCATTGTTCCCATCTTTGTCTCTGGCGTTTGGGTCTGCACCGCTATTCACCAAAGCCCACAATATTTTACGTGACCAAACCTTTTCTCTCACAGTCAGTAGGAAAGGCGTGTCACCATAATTGTCTACAGCCATTACGTTAGCGCCTCTTGAGATGAAGTATTCCACGACGTTTAAATGCCTTCCACGAACGGCAGCGTGTAAAATGGACTCCCTTCTTATTCCGCTTCCAACGACTTCAGTGCTCCAGGTGGCACCGTTCCGAATGAGCATTTTGACCAGGTTTAAGGAAGTATTGGCCGACCAATAAAAATTCGCAGTGACATGATGAAGTATACTGAACCCTTCTTGGATAAACTGCAGATACGGGAACTCATAGGTCCAAAAACTTTTTCGATTTCTTTGACAGATATTTGCGATGATGTCAGTGCAATGTAGAGTGCGTTTTCCCCGCAATCATTAATTGCCTCCAAGTCTGCACCATTCGCCACTAGAACGTTTGCAATCTCCGCGAAATTCATCTTCGCTTTGGCAGCTTCCATGATGGGTGTAGATCCACTTCCATTTTTCGAGTTTACGTCACCTTTAAATCCTTCAACAGAAAGGAAGTACTTGATAGCTTCCAGATTTCCTGCTCCCGCGGCGACATGGAGAAAAGAGCCATCATATTCGTCTTTCCAGAGTTCACCAGCTTTTACTACCAGATCTCCCACGTCTTCCATCGACTTCGTACTTGAAAAGTCATGATATCTTGAGTCCCAGTTCGTGCTGTCCTCGTCTATGATATCATATTGATGGTCTTCATTGCGGTCAAGTTGGAAGCTCTTCTTGTCTCCAATCTCAGACTTAAAACCCTCACCTTCCACCATTTTCTTTGATAACTCCTCCTGACAACTTTGCTTCAGCGTTTCAACTTCCAGTTCCAATTCCCGAATCCTGAGAGCCTTCATTTTGTCTTTCATTGCCACTGTATCCAATAATTTCTTTATCTCATCTTTAAATTTCACTGCCATCAGGGCCACTTTCAGCTTTTTCTCCAAATCCAGACACCGTGTGCATTCTCCATGGGAGGTGGGTACGGATCGAAAGTCCTGTGCTCCAGTTTTGGACCAGTTGACTTCGGAAACTCCTATGCCATTTGTATCCTCACTCTCATCGTTTCCTACTAATTGACCGCTCTCCTCGAACTCATCTTCAAGGTCAACTTCTACTTTTACGGAGAACTGATTTGGAATACTTCGAGTCATACTGGCCTTGGCTCCTTCCTCCAAATCGTCTTTCCCTGGCGCTAATTCTTCTTTCACTTCAACCTTGACTTGGGTGTCGTCGTAAATTAGAATCTTCTGAGGAATTTTGGGATCCACGATTAAAGCGTTACGTCCAATCAATAAGCTCTTGCTACCCGGGTTTGTCGCTGACGGTATTAGCGGAGGTCGAAAAGCTCTCTTAGTCCGCTTGTCTCCCTGCATTCTCATCACTTCCTCTGTGGCAGCCCTCTTAATACCCCGCGTGACTGATCTGGTGGAACCTCCGGATGACTCCATTTAACGTTAACTTCACTATGTAGAATCATCATAAACTTAAAATCATTAAATAGTCAAATGACTAATAAAGGCTAAATGAACTATGCTTACCAATTCTCAGAAAATACCTCCTTGAACACATGTATCTCCCAAAGTACACTAAGACTACACGAAACAATCTGGAATCAATTGTCTTTCATACAATCACATTAAAAATTGTCAATTAAAGGAAACAAGATTTAAACCGTGGATTCTTCAATAATTATTTTATAGCACGGTCAAAGTGAATCCACAATTTAATTAACATATCAGGAATTTTTTATCGCTGCAAATCCAGCATTTATTTTGTGCTGTCCCCACTCGCCAGTTGAAACGCAGAATGATGAATGAATGAAAAAGGTAGATAGCATGCAGCAGGGTACTTACGTAGGAATGGGCCCTTCAATGGTGAATACAAACTCGAATTTCTTAAGGGACTTACCTTCACCTCGTCCCTTCCCAGTGTATTCATGGAAGGCTTTCATGTTATTTTTTCTTAGCTTCATGCATTTTATAACTATTTATTAGTTGATTTTACAAAGAACCATTTATTCAATCCTGATACTCAAGTAGATAAGGTATTACGTTTATGTGTATACTGATATAACTCTAATGACAATTAAAAAACCAACTAACGAGGGAGGTCTTTCAGCGGAAACCCTAAATTTAAAGAAAAAGACGCATGAATACGTAGATTTTGGTACGGAGAAAAAGATGCAATCGTCAAATTGCCCGAATGGTGAGCTATGTGGTCACAGGAATTTAATAAAGGTGTTTGAAAGTGCGTGGAGCGCGCAATCTGCTCACCAAACAAACCCTCTCCACAAGCTTGCTTCGCGTTGGCCATATCTTTCCATCCGTTTTTTTTCTTCCACTGCACACTACTTCCACGCAGTGCTTACCTCCAACCTTTGCTGTTCCAGCTTCGCTATTTCTAGCGTTGTAGCTTCTGCTCCACTACAGCCCTAGCCTTAACAACGGAAGCTGGAAGGTGAGCATAGTAGCTTGGAAGTAGTGTGCAGCAATAAAGGAAGGAGGGGGCCAACGGGAAGCAAGCTTGTAGAGAGCTTTTGTTTGGTGAGTAGAGCGCGCGCACCACGCACTTTCAAACACCTTTAATAAATTCATGTGACCACATACCTCCTCATTCGGGCAATTTAACGATTACATCTTATTCTCCGTGCCAAAATCTACGTATTCATGCGCCTTTTTCTTTAAATTTAGGATTTCCGCTGAAAGACCTCCCTCGTAAGTTTACCGGATTTTTTTTGTGGTGAACTGACTCAATTTGCTGCATCATGCTTTCACACCGGAACACATTGATATTTATATTCAAATGTGGAGTTCCTCACCTTATGATGCATTGATATGGTATCATCATCTATTGAGAATTTGGAGATTTTTCTTTGTCCTGTAGAGCAGAATATATTTTGAGTTTACATTAGTCACAAGTACATCGATCAGATGGCGATATTTCTAGCCTTTGTTATGTTTGTTTTCTTTTGATTACAGTGTTTGGCCTGCTGTGTTGTTAAGAGAAGATACGATTGGCTGAGGGTGTTTTTGAAATGCAGCTCATCTAAGCAAAAGGTCTAAATTTTAATTCAAAACACTAGGAAATGAGACATACGTTACAACGGTTTTTAGGAATTTGAATTCCTTATCATGAAGTCTTTTTTGACAAAAATTAAATCAAATTTCTTCAAAGCTTTCTATTACTGGTTTTTACCGGCTATTTGGCTTTGCGGGAGCGTTGACTTACTATTTGGTTTTAGTTTTCTAGCATATCTATTTGATATTTGCCTACTAGGCTTTCCGTGTAAAAATATTACGAGAATTTTCACTGAAATTTAAAACGTAAGTGATTGCAAAGCAAAAGGGTGCTTTTACGAACAGAATTTATTTATTATTTCAATTTATTTGAGTCCTCTACAACGTAAACTGATTATTAATTAATATTTTAGATTGTATTTCTTATGGCAATATTCCTAAGCTATATGTGTAAAAAATTGTAACTGAGATAAATTTTGTGCAAAAATAATCACGTGATCATTACAAAATCACAAAACTCATTATAAATATAAATAAGACTTTCTAGTTAATTAGAGAAAGTGAAAGATCCTTGAACATCTCAATTTTGCTCTCCCAATATTACATGTGTAATATTTTTCATTTGTTATATTCATTAACTCTATTCCAGTTGTATTTTAACTCATCACTGTTATCGTTTATTCAAGTTATTTTACAAATACATTGTATTTTTCGTGGCTTCATTACACACTTCATGTAATATGAAATATATAATAAGTTTTGTTGCATATGATTCAAAACTTCTTGATGGAACATACTTTGATAAGCATGTCTTGCCATGATAAAAAAGCCTATGAATTTGTAATGTACAATAAAACTGCACTTGTAGCATAAAGCAACTCAACCATGCTTTTGCCTATCTTTGCTTAATATTTTATTGTGCCAGTTAAAGCTGTTTAAATGTGTGTGGCTTTCAAACCATGCTTCATATTTTTACTACACAATGAAATTGCTGAGTTATATAATTACTACATAAAATATGCAAATCCTTCTTATTCTTATTGTTAATATTTCTTAAGCCTTATACATTGTAGAATATTTAACTATTTTTAGAAATTAAATTTCACACTAAACGACCATTTTATAACTTATTATAGAATACTTTTACTGGCTGTACTAAAACATGAGTATCGTTATCGTTTGATCCAGACAGAACTCTTGTATATGCAGAGGTAGTAAGTTATCAAAAAAATTGTTGACAAATATGGATCTATGAAACTTACGAAACCAAGGTATCATTCGTACGCGTATATTTTGAGACAAGTATGTCCTCACATTTTCATTGGTCGAGTGCACCTTTACAGCTATTCGATAAATAGAGACCAGGTTTATGACCGAGTCAATCACAGTAATTGATCCGAATCCCAGAACAGACAGTGGCGCACTAGTATTGTACCTGATTACTACGTAAAGGTAAACAATTTCGGCGAGACCAACGGCGAAAGTAAATAGACCAACAATTCCTGATTGGTGAAGCTCGTTGTAGAAATAGGTGAGCATTTGAGCTTCTCTATATACTATCGCCTTTGATCGCAAGTCCTTGCATTTGTTTTTGGTTATCAGTGCATTAATTTGCCTACAAATTTTGGTAATTAAAGTTTTAAACTGCTTTTAAAACAAAAGGATGAAATAATTGCAAACATTACCTATGATAAGTAATCGACAAGTACTCCAGAGCAAGGAAGATCACAAGCATATTGCAAGTTGCTGTAAAGTGCAAGATAGGAATTCCAATGCCCCAAGTTATGAAATTAAGAACGCCAGTGATAAGTTGAGCACCTTTTTCTGCGCCAATAGAGTCTTCAAACAGCGATGACGCCGTTAAAGCCTTCAGTTTTGGGTACAGGATTATGAGCAAGTTGAACGGAGTTTCTGGTGTCACAGAAGCTGAAATTGAGACGCAGAGCCACAAACATGGAATTGTGTAGTGATAAAGGTTACAAAAGAAGCGCAGTGTTTTCCCTCTCTTCATAACTAAAAGGTCTCCCAATATGTGATATCGTTGTTCGAACTTTATCAAGTTGTTTATCAAGTCAAACTCCTTTGCGTAATGAATGTAAAACCAAATGAGACCATGTCGATTTGAACATGAAAACATACAATTGTCTGTCAGCTTTCAGAATCCTTGAATATATTTTTGTGATTGTATGAGTAACACGTGTATCTAGAATGAAAGAATCCCAAATTTCCGGTTTTGAGGGAAGGTTGGTGACCCCAGCTTAAAATATGTCTACCTTATATTTTTGCAAAATGATGGATGAGGCATTCCGATTAATTTAATTATTAGAGAGTCTATTTTAGTGAAAGCTGCAGGGTGAAATAACTGCTTCTCTAGAATAATGGGATTGAAAGCAAACAAAAAGAACAAGTTTGGAAATTACATTGGCACGTGGAGGGGTTTAGGCATCTAATCAACAGAGTGTGTAACAATAAACCGCTTTAAATACGATAAAGAGAAGCTGTCTTTGTGTGAATAATGATAATCATGAAGTACGATTCATGATGATTTTGATTTTGTTCGACGACAAGTGATATTAAAAGAGAAAAGATGAAGTTTTTTCGATTACCCACGAGAGAGAGCCATGTACGCCAAAAATATTCATTGGAAAATTATTTGCTCATCAAAGCCGTTTAAATGATGATATTTCATATGTTGCTAAATGAAAAAAATATGACCCCTGACCCCTGCCCCGGGTGGAATGGGTTTATCGATTTGGCTGACATTCATTAGGGTTCTGTGTTAGAGCCTATAACATGAGCGCTTGC
Source organism: Willowsia nigromaculata (assembly GCA_034700605.1). Lineage (NCBI taxonomy): Eukaryota > Metazoa > Arthropoda > Collembola > Entomobryomorpha > Entomobryidae > Willowsia > Willowsia nigromaculata. The sequence goes on along the minus strand of JAQIXX010005317.1, from coordinate 1,461 downwards.
CGTAAACAGAGCAAAGCTAAAAGGTCATCCATCATTCAACGACACGTCACATTTAAAAATACATTGAATATCAGTGCTTTCAAGCATGGTGAATCCGGGAAAAATAAAAACTTTGACCCTGGAACAATTTCACCTCCTTTGGGAGGTCCAAAATTAAATGTCAAATTTGGCAGGCTGAACACCGCTTGTAAATGCTCTAACAAAAGTTTATGAAGTAGCTTATTACCAAAAATATATAAAATATAGTATAAATGTAAAGGCTTATTCAATGTTTAAAATTAAAGGAAAATTTAAATCATTTCAATCTGATGCTCCTTATACAATCCAAGCTGCAAGGCGAGGAAAATCTAAAAGCTGCGCTTCCAACTAAGCTTTCCAAAATAGAAATTTATAATTTATACATGTTAACTTTTACTAATAGTTACAACTTTTTCAATTTATAAAACTTATCACTCAGTCCATACTATAACTCAAATATGCGAACATCGCCGACTATCTGCTCTTGATACATGTGTCAAATGTAATGGATTAAATTTTCTCCACAGTAGTTTATTGAACTGTACTAATCCTTATGCTATCAAAATCCTCAAAAGTTTTTTAGTTCCTTTAGCATGTCAAAGATTAATCTGTTTTTTCATTTACACGTCCGTTGATTCGCAATGTATACAGCACCTCAGGTATCGTCTGCCTTGTTAAGTGTCATCTTAAAATTTGCTTTTAAACTCTATTAAAATTCTGTAGAAAAGCTGCTCAAGGTTAGTTTTTGTGTATTAGGTTTTGAGAAAACAGTCACAAAGCGCATGAAATTCAATGGATCAAACGTTTAGTAAATCCTACTAAAGGAGTGTTCAACGCAATGCATCACATTACAGTGTATAAAGGGAATTTCCATAATATATCAGAATAATAATAATAATCTATAATAATATAATAATCAGGTACAGTGGCAGTCAACACATGAAAAATGCAAATGTTAGACAAGTAAACATTCTCAGCACTCGGATTTTCCTATTACGTTGTACTGTAGTCAACGAATTAGTAAAGCGCGAGGAAGTTGAATCTTGAGGGGACAACACGCATTTCCAAATGTTAATGCTGCAGGCGACAATCAGCCCAAGGAGCAATGTGAAACATGCGAAGATGTTAATTAGGAAGAAGTAGATGATTTCAGGAGATTTAGTGTCCCAGATTTCGTGACAAAATGGTAAGTAGTTCTCTTGTGAGTCTTCTGCGGCCAAGGGTGCAAGCTCAAACACAAATGCACATGTTAATATGAGACCCAGAAGCCATATGAGAAGAATTATTACGTAAATGAATCTATTCATCGTAGTTATGCGATTGTTGCGTTTGTCCGTCTGTCTGTCTGTCCGTCCGTCTGTGCGCGCGATATCTCGAGAACCGCTTGACCGATTTAGACCAAATTTGGTATGGAGGTTCCTTAGGTCAAGGGGAAGACCCCTA
>JAQIXX010005316.1:0-14231 GCA_034700605.1 Willowsia nigromaculata | reverse complement strand
GATGAGGTTGAATGTCCAGTAATTCCACTTTCAGAATGTCTCCAGGCTCCGCCCCTTCAACGCCTATGGGTCCGGAGAGATAGTGACCAACAGAGAGATCCCATTTGTATGCATCGCCAATAGAGTCATCATTTTTTACTTGAGCACCTTGGAGAAAAATAACAGACAAACAGACGCTATTTATTCAAATTCAATTGTAATTTTACACAAATAGTTTTAAACTTGAGTACTTGAGTTAAATGTCTTATTAAAAAGCTAGTGTAATAAGAATGTAACATTGTAAGTGTATACGGTAGAATAGTATGTACTCACCACCCCAATCAAAGCATTCCACTTTGACCACTTCTCCCTGTTTTATATGCACAGATGCAGGAATTTCAGGATGAAATCGGTTGTGAAAATGCTGTTCAGGCATTTCCTCCGGTTTCTTGCTCAAGTCAACTTTGATTAGTGTTTTCACCATTCTGGTGGATTTAATTCTGGAGTCTTACAACTATCAACTATACTGGTAATCAAAAATTGGAAGGATTTTCAAATCTACAGTGATTTCAGTTGAAAGTATACGACAGAAAGATAATGTAAATAATACTGTGGTAAGTCTGTTACTCTTCCATAATATTTATGCTCTCATGCTCTTATATCTAACAGGCAGAACTGTCATTTCGTGCAAGAAGGATTTGTTGCCATGCAATATGCAATATAGCATTTATTCATTCATATACATAATAACACAATCCTTCAAACTTCAAGGTTAAAGATCACACCTACTTAAATCACATTTGTGTTTGTGTGAATGCATTGTTTGCTTTAGTAATAGGCAGATCGCTGGCATTCACACTTTATCAATTTACAAAAGCTAAAAGCCAAATATTCCAGTAATATGGCATTTCATATAATATCCTTTACTTTGTTAAGCATGAATGCTGGTTTGCTTTGCACGCGATACAGCCAAACCAGTTTAGTTTCAGCTAACTATCATGAAAGCAGCCATTCTGTGCCTTTGTCTATCTTAACATTATTTATATCGAATCCCAACAATTCTGTTTTCTTCGTTATAATAGGTGACTTCAACAGACAAAACTACTAGGAAAACCTATGCCAGAAACAGTTTGTTCCCCTCAGCTACGGAACCAATGAAGAATTCACTTGAAAATATTGCATGACATGCATAATGACATTTTTTCTGAATCTAAAAGTTAGTGCCCTAGTTCTAATTTTACAGAAATATAATGCAAGAAATCCTTTTACAAATAATTATGATAGAATGATAAAATAATTACCTAAACTGGTTTGAAATTACTATGAAAAGTCGGTAAACAGGAAATAAGGATGCATTAACATTGAAAAGGAGATACTCTTTTGATTGAGGGACATGTTGTAAAAGAAACACAATTTGCTTGTTTTACCCACGTGTACTAGTAGGTTCAGATTGTTACAGTGAAACTACTTGGAATGGATTCGGACACACGCCACGGTTTTATGTCTTGTTAGGGAAGAATAGAACAACAAGTTAAGAATAGGATATCATGACAACAAGTCAGTCATACAGTTACATACATACTGTTGCATTGAAACATTCAGAATAGTAGCTTAGGCTATGCAAATGCAAACGTTAATCCACATTTATCTCATGGCAAACCAAAGTCCCCAACGAGTTAAAATATATTATTCGTTCTCCATGACAGGGAAAGCCCTAAAGTCTTTTAGGTCCAGCAGTGGACACTCCAAATCCTTGTAATTTTAACTGAAAATTAACTAATCACACTTTATTGTTGCTTTGCTTGTTCAGATTTTTGTCAAATTTTAATTGTTAAGTAGAGGTTCAATAAATATCAGAATTTCCCACAACGTTTGTGGATCCAATCTTTATCATTAAAATAAACGTGTTGCACAATCCTCTGGACTGGTTAATAATTGCATATTATGTTAGACTATAGCAAATATAAATTTAATAGCGGGTATGCCCATGTCTTAAAATTATTATACTGCCCAATTTAGAATTTATTTTATATCATTATATGGTAACTACGAAACCAATATTATAGCTTAAGCCAACGAATACAACAGCAAACTCTCCCAATCGCTGTAACTTAAATTGAAAATTAAAATATATCGTCATTGATAATTCATCACGTTAAACTGTTGCTTCCTTTGTTCGTGTTTTTATCGGAATTCCGTTTTTATCCAGTTTTAATTTTGATTAGGTTGAATCCATATCATAGAATTCCCTACACATGTTCTTGTCATTGAAGTAAATTTACTACCTAATTCGCTAGACTGGTTAATGATTACTGCTTAAGTATGGTTAGACTACAGCATAACGGATATAAATTTAATGCTAATACGTTCCCATGCCCCAAAATTATTTTAGCACTAATTTATAGCTTATATTTTCACCACGGTACACACAACAGCAGTGTTGTAGTCAACAAAACAGGTTTAATTTAGTCTGGTTGAAACGGTTATTTAACATGTTTTAGATAAACCAGATTTCATAAAACAGCCATCCATTCCTCTTAATAATACTAGTCAGCCATACTTGTAACTTATTAATAATTATTATCTTACATATCATCTTTTTTGCTCTAAATTTATACGAAATACTTTAGTTTTGCTTAAATTGCCCTATATAAAGTATGAAAATGCTCGTTTGTACAGGCGTACTTCTTTCTTTAATATCATATCAACGTTTATGCATGTAACCCCATTCACATCTTCCTAGTGTCACAATTAACTATTTTAAAACAAAGCTCTTTCTGGCTGTACTTAATAGCGCTTACTTAAAGTAGCAGTATTTTTTAGAAAGTTGCTGAATATACTTGAAAAAAGTGATAAAAGTACTCTTTAATAATGCTTGCCGAAAATACAAAACTTTTCATTCAGTATTGCAACATTGCCAATGCTCTTAATGGCTTACCATTTGCCTGGAGTCATCAAAAACATGGAGTTGAACTTAAAAAGCCAAAATCCGACAGCAAATGCGAAATGGATATCTGGCTAATTCTAAAATGCTACCTTCACACAATTTTCCTATTCATTCTCTTTCTTCAGATTGTAATAACTTCCTCTTCATCATCAAGCTCGTCCGTCACCATAAGAGCATGTAATGGTTTCGCTCTGTTAGTTCTAATTGAGTTTAGTGCTCACCTTCATCTCTGCAGAATTTCCGCATTTGACCTGGTCACTTACATCAATGGACATTTCCAATGTATAGAGCTCTACAGAAAAGGCCCAGTCAAAAGAACACTTATTGAAAAATTAAATATTCTTTTCTCATACGGTTTATTCTTTACGGCTATAGTGACGCCACCAGCATTTGTGTTTGGTATACATTGGCAGAATCCGTGTCGTCCTTCCTTTGTGGGGTATTGGATAATTTGTGGATATATGCAGAAAACAAACTTGTGGTTACATTCAGCACTGGTCGTATTTGCAAAGTTGTCAATATTCGTTGTAAATTTGTATTTTTGGTACCTTGGAATTTGTGTCACGTGTTTTATAGTTGGTGCAGTACAAATACTTTGCCAAATGAGTCTTCGTGATTATCTAAGAGCACTTCAAAATATAGTTTCCCTTCCAAAGAAAGCTGAAATATATCGTCACATTCAAATAATGGCAAATTATAATAATATTTTGCAGCAAGGGACTATGATGGCTTGTCTGATGACAACAGGAATAGTCATTCAATCTATCAGTATATATACGCTGGTGGGTTTGCCATGGAATAAGGAGAACATCATTCCATTAGGAATTTATTTAATAATGTTGGTAGACTGTGCACTCGCCATTTTGGTCTGTATTGGTGGTATGGTTAATATTTACACAGCGTCGAAAGAAATTCTTCAATATAACAATTGGATATCCTCTTCTAGTCGAAGTGTATTTCTGAATAAATATTTGAAAGCAAATACGAAATATATAGCAGCGTTTTTAAAATCATGTTCTCCACTCAAAGTGAAGTTTGGGCCGACTAATTTTCTGGAAGCAAAAACTCCCATGAACTGCATGGAAGCTTCTGTTGATATCACTGTTAACCTTTTGCTTGTGAAAATATGATTAATGGGATGATTGATTGATTGAAGAGATATGGCAGCAAGAAACTACCTTATAATTGCACTAAAATAATTAAATTTTAAAATTTCCTTTTTAGACTATCGATTTTTTGTTGCTTCATTTCGACACAAATTTTGTTTTTCACTGTTGATAAAGCATACATGAAATTACGAAAGCTTTCAAACTTTCATAATAATGTTTGTACTTATTGAATGAATAATTTTAAGTCTGATTTAATAAACTTATACCAAATTTTATGCTGTATTTTAAGTATTTATTGTTTTTATATTGTTAACCCATGCCATTACTAAAAAAATGGTTTGTTGTATCAATCTCTTATCGCTCCATAACAAAATGGCTATAATAGTTCAGTCAGAATCAGAGAAAATACCAGTTTCTTGAAAAAGAGAGCTGGAAATCCATCAATAATTTATCTAAAAACAGATATGGATAGAAAACATGGCATAAAGTTTTTAGGAAACATATAACTATACTGTAGCATAATCAAAACCAAATTTAATTTACATTGTCTTTCTTGTCAGTTAAATCTAAGACTTGTAAAAGATTACAACAAGTTCTAATTGTAGTAAAGAATTATAATTAATTGATAACTCCTTACTCCTTACTCCATAGGAAGTTCTGTTACACTCGCGATCATTCAGAATCAGTTCGGTTTAATGTCATTTACAATCTGATTACACTCAATACAATAGAAGAGGCCAGTAGCCAGTGGGGTTACTTGCTACTAACAAATAGCGCAGTTGTGAAGGTGAAATTTGTCATTTTATATAGACAGGTACTTGGTTTAGGAAAGTTCAGGTGATTTGTTCATGCACAAATAATGGTTTAAATATGTTTGCATACGTAAAACTATCAAAGTCTCAAAATCGTTTGATTACAAACCAAAATACAAAGTTCACTAACTTTCATGACACAATGACGTGTTCGTCAAATAATCTTTTATTTTGAATTGGAAAGAAGTTGTATAAATAAGTTTTCGCGATACACATAAACCCCAATGTTTATGTTTATTTACAATTAGATACATTCGTCTTTTATTCAGACAGTTTGTATATACTATAAATGTTTTAAAGTATGTATGCATATTGTTCGTATAAAGCAGTCTTATATTTCAATATTTAAGTAGTAAGAAGCAATAGTTTTCAAATCATCCAGATATGACGTTACTTTCCATCAGGAAATCATTTTACTCTTTACATAGCAGAATCTTAATTATATTTTAAAACATTTAAGGCGTTTTGTGAACTAGTTAATTGAACTCGATGGGTTTAGTTTGCAAAGAAAATTGTCCCACATTTGTTTGAAATAAAATAAAATGTTGTAATAGGATTCTTATTGGAAGACATGGGTTCAAGCCAACAAAATATAGTTTTAATAAAATTAATTATTTTTGCACTAATAAATATTTCGTTTTCACTGCCCATGCTGCAAACGCATTGCTCTAGCAAAATTCATCCGATAACTACATTATTTGCTAACAAAGCTTTCACAAATAGTTTGGATAGTTATCTCATCAGATTGGACAAGACGTTTGTTTGTAGCATACAAGAAAATTATTATTTACAAAGAAGTGTAATTTCTGATTTCTTAAATCTCTCGGAGTTTGATGTCATTCCGTATTTCAAGTACCGACAAAAGTTTAGCATTATCCTCGCACCATTTTATCCTTTGACTATCACGCGAGTAGCCAGTGTATTCATCCGAATTGCAATGGTGCCAACAGCAATATTCATATTTGCATTGGAAAAAGAATTTACCCCGAAACGCGCTGCAAAAAATGTTAAAGGATTACCAGAAAGAATCAAAGCCGCACCAGCAATCACAATTGTGCTATATATTAAGAAACTGGCACTTGAACCCCAAGGATTTATCGTATGCTATGGATACTGTGGGCCAACCATAAGAGGAATTCACTTAACGAACATTGCAATTCATACTTTATTTTGGAATCCTCTCAAGTTTCACGAAACCATGTTTAAGAATGCTCACCACAGAACAGTTGACGCATTGGTGTACTTCCGGTATCCCAAATACCTAAAATTTTACAGCAATAACAGATTTGCATGCGCAAAACTTTTGTTTAAACCTGCAAATGTATCGTGCTTTTGCACTGGTGAGATACTCTCTGCAATCACAGTCTCCCAAATACACAACATTAGCTTGGCTATTTACTCCAGCTTCATTAGTTATGAATCTCATAAAGTTAACAGAAAGATGAATGGCCAATTTATTCGCGGATCATCTGTATATGCAGTATATTCTTCACTGAGCATTCACAGAAAAACTGGGCTATACTTTTCTTACCAAAATGCTCATATTCCATTGTACTGTGTAAAGATGTCTAGTAATAAGAACGACAAAGGCTTTCAAGTTAGTTCATGGGTTACTCCATTCAATTGGCAACTATGGATCTTCATTATTGCCTTTCTGTTGGTATCATTTCTGGTAGGACAATTTTTAAGGCCAATGTCAAATCTAATTGGAATTTTAAATTTGTTTGGACTTTTCATAAAACAATCAAGCCTGAAATCTTTAAACAGGAGAAAAATTTATGTTGTAATATCATTTGCAGGATTAATGCTCTGCTCATTGTATGAAAATTCCATAACAAGTTTTGCCATTGCACCGGAAATGCCTTCAACTTATGAGACATTTGGACAAGCTTTTGATGCTGGATTTAAAATTGCTTGGTCTCATCAAGACAACATTTTACCACCCAATGTGTCGTACGGAAATGAGCTTAGGATAAGAAATTTATATACTGCTTTTGTCACTCGCCTTGTTGAAATCCCGATTAACTCATACACGCCTATACAAATCGCTGAATTCATCACAGACAAATTCATTATTTTAGTGAGCATGTCTAAACTTTCAGTTGAAAAATCGTTAATCGAATCTCTCATCAATGATAAGTTTACTAGAAACCGTGAAATACACAAAGTAAAATGTTTTACATTATCAGAGAAGTTATTGAATGAACCAAGCTTTTGGGAATTATACACAATTAATAGGGTTTGGATGGCGAAAACACTAATGCGAATACAAGTATCTGGCATATTGGAAAGATGGGACCATTGGTCAGACTATGCACAAAATCTGCGGTTTAACTTATTTCATTCTAGTCACAAAACAAGTGAAATCGAGGAGGAAAAGATACAAATTGATTTGGAAAAGTTATTGGTGGTTATAGCCATCTGGATTTTTCTATGTGTCATAAGTGGAGTTATAATGGCTGTGGAAAATGTCTACTATCAAATACGAAACTATTTAAATTCTGTACCAATTGTTTATTTAAACTGATTAGATACCTTTAATTAGGAATACTAATAAGTTTAGTATGGATTTGTCGACTCGCTTTTATTCAATTTTATTTGATTTCAAACTTTTATAACTATGCTCATTTTTAATGCCTTGATGGCTGCCACAAGCTACTACTATTGTTCTGAGGATTTTTATAGAAACAATAAGCATTACCTACTATAGGTTACTATGTTTCATTTATTTAAACAATTTTTGGGTGCACGGTACATATACATAATGAATAATAATGTTCACAATCCAGTACAAACCTTTATTCATAATGATTCCTTGCTATGTCATGTGATTATACCATTATTATACAATGCGAAATTTAGCCAAAACTTATACAGATTCGTAAGCGAAACCGTGCGTAAACATTATCTTTCTTAAGATTACGTTTAGTCTCGAGGCTTTAATTTAATACTCGGAAAGTTACATTTCCATTGTTTACACGGAAGCATTCATTAATTTGGTGCAAATTGCTTTAACATCACCTGGTCCAGGTCGGTCAGTGGGCTCAGTACTCCAGCACAAAAGCAAGTAGTCATATCTACAAGAAATGAAATACTTATAGAATCAACAAGCTTAGAATTTGATAGATCGCAGGCAGGATAACTTTAGAATTTTATTATGGTTTACATTGAATTTGACGCAAACGGTGGTTTATAGAGACGGAGACCTTGTTCTAGTAAATTAGTGAATTCAACTGTGTAACTGAGACCTGGGTATGGCACATCACCTAGAGTAAATATCTCCCACAACATGACTCCAAATGCCCACATGTCTGATTTCACAGAAAACTCCAGGCATTTTAGCGATTCAATGGCCATATTTCTCCACGGTAGAGCACACTAGCATTTAAAATAATATTTTCCCTAAGCATGATTTGGTATACGACTTTTGGAGAAGGAAAATAACTCGTAATCGAATAAAAATTTGAACAAACTTTTGTGGTTTTTGTATAGCTTGAGGATTCCACGAGTTGACGAGACAGTCCAAAGTCACCAATTTTTGCGGTTAAGTCTGCTGTTAGTAGAATGTTCCGAATTGCAAGGTCAGCATGGATTATCTTTTTAGTCCAAAATCAACAAAATATAAGGCATAATAGTGTGTTTTAATTGAATTTTAGCTGCATTGATAGTTTACCCTTTTGCTATGTATATATTCTAAACCATCAGCCGTATGACAAGTCCATTTTAGCAAATTCCATGACGTCATTCTGTCAGTGCTTTTTGACAGTGTGTCATCAAAGATTGACTTATGTTTTCTTATAAAATTATCCAAACTCCCATTTTCGCAATACTCTACCGCAATATATAGTTCCCCTAAATATTTTAAAACATTTATATTTTGCAGAATTTAAATTTTGGTCAAGTCCATTCCTTAATTACAATACATGTTATCATGCTACTGGCTAACTCCTTAACTGTTTTTAATCTCTTGTGTCGAGGCTCCAATCAAGCTCACAATGTTCTCATGACTCCCCAAATATGCCATCACTTTAATTTCAGTCAGCAAAGCTTTAAAATTTGCCACATCCAAACTTCCTTTGGATACTTTTATAGCCACAGGTAGTTCTTCTGGTATGGTGACATACGATGTTGCACGATTTATATAGTTCAAGTCTGTTGCGGATGTCAATTTACCTTTCAATACCATACCATACGCACCTGATCCAAGGATAACGGAATAATCTGGACAAACAATTTTTTATATGAAGTTTATTGATGGCTTTTTTATTTGAACTTATAATATTTAGACGTATTTTAATAAGCGTTGCGATACCAATGATTAGATTATCCGCAGGTATTTCGTAATTTTTGTCGTAAGGAAGTGCCTCGATTGCAGATGCCTTACTAAAAAAATCATTCCCAATATTTTTGAGAAGGCTGGGATTCCCTTCTAGAAATTCATTCACTTCAGCTTCTGTAAGAATCCGCAATTCCTCTCGCTGAATTTGAATGATTCGTACCATTCGAAGAATTACCAAAATGATGACAATGAACACCAACAGAACAGAGACGGAAATGCCAACAATTGATCCTGTCGACAAAATAGCACCTTTCTCCGCGTCTGTTCAAATAATTTTCAAACATTATTCTTAGCAGTAAAACAAAGTATCAATTATGGTACAGATTTTGGGATCTGGTAGTTTCAAATTACTGAAGCTGTCAAACTGAATAGCACAAAGGAAAATGGTCAACATAATACAAAAATAGAAACACAAATGTCATCTCACTAAACTGGTCTTTTGATTTAATTGATCTAATTCAAGATAATCTTTAAAGACTTACTAGAAGTAGTATTTATTATAAATAGTAAAAAAAAACAAATTGTTAATTGACCAGGTATGGGAATATCGGCTGTCCACTCTATTTGGAACGCTACATGATTTTCAAGTCGTTGAAAATCTCATATTTAATGCCATACAAGTTATTGCTAAAGAATTGTTGTTGCTCACGTGAATCCAGAAAAAACGTTTTTGTGTCATTTCCCAAATACGAGGACACAATGCAACTATATGTCCCCGCAGTTTGGAAACCAATTTCATAAAATTCTATTGCACTGGTGTAATTATCTAATGGCCGGATGTGAAACTGAGTCTAAAATTGTAGCACATGTTTCAGTAACTAGTTGTACAGCACAAAATAAAATTTATTAAAAAAAAATGATGAGCATTTTTACCTGGTTATTAGAAGCCTCCCAAGTAACTAATGGAACAGGTTTTCCACTATATTTGCATACCAGTTGTCTACGTCGTTGTCCAACTATGAATTCATTTTTATTGTCAGGTTGCAGGGAAACAACCGAAGGTGGTTCCCCTAACGACATCAATAATATCATAGGTTATCATTCCTCAAGGCTAAGATATTTATCACATCTTTTAATTGGATACCGAAACGAGCATACCGTTTTCAACATAGAATGACTCAGAAGCATTAATCCATTCCGTTGAGTTCCAAACAGGTCCCATACAATATACCTGATGGAAACCAACATTCTGAAAGCTAGTTGTCAATTTTGCCATGTATGTTCCCCGCCATGACTCATCCAAAGTACAATTTCGAATGTGCATCTCAGTTTTTTCAGCGTCAAAATCACATGGCTTTTGGTCGACAGCTAAGAATTAATGCATTAAATTATCATTGTTCTGAAAAAAATCATTCAAATTTTTCAAACAGAAGAAAATATGATAACCTTTGACGTAATGGATACTTCCATTGCTTTCAATTCCAAACCAAGATCCCAATGCAAAATAATACCGAGAATATTCGCAAGTAAATATTATTTCCTCATCAACATAAACTACTTCTCTGGAAATCGGGTGAACATAAATCATTTGCTGTGGATCAGCATAACTCCAACTATGGTCTAATCACAAAAGGGAAACGTCACAAACCGCAAATATTTACGTTGGAAATTCCAAGTTGTTAAGCTAAAAACTTACAAACTGGTGGCTCTTGAACGCTCTCATCGTCTAATTCACCACGGTATATGCCAAAAAAGAAAAATTGCGCTAGAGCTGGACCAAGGTTTTTGCACAACACAATTTTTGGATTAAAATCTGGATTTATGCCTTTACAGTTCTCTGGATGAGTTTTCATTTGCCTCATACATTTCGTACCCTTCATTGAAAAGAATGTGGTTTTGATGCAAATTTCAATAATACAAAATGTGAAAATTGCAGTAGTTCATTTATAGATTATCTTACCAGATTTTTTCGACTGAAAATGCTCCTGCACTGGGAAGGAGATATGCAATAATTGTAATCCAATTCCAGCTCTTTTGTTGAGGATTCACATCTCCAACAAGGCATTAAGTAGCCAGGTTCCTGTGCAGTTATTGCAATCGCCCGATCGCAATTTGCATTCAAATTTGTAGAATCTGATGGAATAATTGGCAGTTCTGGTTTTGTAGTTGTGACTTTCAAAACAATTAAAGATTTCTGATTTTCTGCCGTCATGATGACATGTGTTTGCAGAGGTATTCCATCCTTAGCTTTATCTTTTACTACCAAGTCCCAAGGTAACGCCTCAGTACATGTAAAATTAGTCAACGACAAAATCTTCCCTCTGTATCCCAGCCTAACAGAAGAACTGTAGCTGTAGGAGGAGACATCTGTAAAGTCATATGCATGACGACGAGTTTCCACCAATTTCGTCTCTTCAGAAGTTCCATCATCCTCCTAAAAATATGGGCTGTATAATTTAACTTTTGTGACATTTTAGAATAAGCTATGATTGAGCTGCCAACTGAATTCTGTATTAGTTACCAAAGTGTAGTGAAAAATCCATTCTACAGGATAAGGTGCCATACAAAGCATCTCGAACACTGGGTTTGAATTGGTCATGATGGCAACAGTCTCATTTTGAAAGTCTTTGTCACCCACGTCAGGAAATGATATTGTTATTTTAGGAGCCTTTGAATTTCTTGCCTTTATGATTTGTAAAATATATATAATAATTATTACTGCAATACGGAGTTTTAAATTGAATGACATGGTGGATTGTATTTTTCAAACTATGCATGTGTTTATGAAATTAATCTCAATTAAATATGGCAATCAATATGAAATAGATTCAAAACAGCATTAAATTTATGGGGATGATATTTTTGACGGAAAAAAATCAAATAAACCTTTTCCTCGTGTAAACCACAGACTCGCAAATTACTTGAAAATTTAAAGGCCGAAATACGTGCGATAATTCCCATGAAATAAAAGGATAATTCAAAACACAAAAACTTAGTAAACTGTGGTCAAGGAACTCAAGCCACGAAACACGTGTATGGGTACGTAATGGTATGTTACACTCTATGCCATCATCAAAATCTTTATGCCGGATGAAATTGCAACAAACATTTTTCACAATATTTTAAGTCTTGATATATTTATTTATGCTACAACTTCAATATCATGCTCAGCTCCATATTGTTATTAGATTCTATTTATTTAAGCGAACATTTGTTGGAAATGGTTGCTTGAATAAATAGATTATTTTAAATAAATTATTTTAGTAAGATGTTGTATGAGATTTCTCTTATGGGAAAATGAGAAAATTGGTAAATTTCGAATACATTTGGGGTCTAATGTGATCAAGGATCATCGTGTTAATTTCCAGTGAAGCTATGGTGCCTAATCCCTGTTTCTGGAACTTTCTCAATCAGTTCATCTTTTTGTGAGGTCATTTGTTAAGTCCAAATAGAAAGACTATGCTGACCAACAGCAGATACTCCTGTAATAACGGAGTTAATCAAGATTATTCGTTGTTGGTACTTAAATTATATTTCCATCATCATTATTCATTATCCTGTCTCTAAATTCTGAATCAACAGGGAATGCAAAACAGAAAATTGGAAATTAAGGGCCGATGATGGTGTCTAGTACCTTTGGCAAGCATTAGTAATGTCCTTTCTCGGCATCGGCATCCCTCAAAAATTTACCCATTTATTAGCACTTCCGATTTTCTTGTTTAAACCTGCAACTTATCAAGTTTTGTCCAGCTTTTAGTACTTTTTTCTTTTTTGCTTTTCAGCCAGACCTGCAATATGACACCCGAAACTCTACAAATTTTAATAAATATCTCCAATAAATACAGTAAATTCAAGTGCCAATTAGTTTTTGGTCTTTAAAACTAATGATGAAAAGCTTTCACTAGGTTTCAATTGAATTTCCGTTCTTTGTAATACTTGTCATTGTTATACTTTTACAAAGGGGTAACGAAACCATTTATAGTCTATTAGCTTCAGCTAGAATTACACGTGGCACATTTCAAACAATAAGTACTGGGCGGTAATGGAGTGGGTATAGTAATAAAAAGCTTTACAGCTAAATTACTGAAAATTCTAGACTGTCTCCGTTCGTGGGCATAGTACATAATTACATCAAAATTGCATAGAAACTAATGGAAGGTTTATTTTTTAATTAAAGACTGCCCAAGATTGTATATTGGGCAGAATTAGAAAGTGTGGGAAGGTTGACAATAAAACTATTAAGAAAAACCCAGACGATGAACCATTGTACTACTTAAATGTAAAACTTGTTGATTTACTTCTAATCTATTTTGACATGTCATGCCATTAAAATTCTGGGCTCTGCAGGCAAAAATTCTGCACTCATTACAACAATTCTGGTAGCGATTTGATTCTTGTCATAAGAATGAACAAATTTACTCATAGGTACAACAACTTTTAAAGATGCTCACAATGATACAGACGGTAAATAGTCTTATTATTGTTGTTATTCATGCGCAACTCACCTATTCATCCTACTTTGCTTCCTGTCCTTATGACATGATGGAAGCTGACAACACAACTCGCTTTACCATTTTTCAATTTTATGGGTTTGGCCAAGTTTGGATGAACGATATACTCGTCAACTTTTCCAGGATGAGGGACTACTACTCAAGATCAGACCCAGATTATTTCACGAGTAAGCTGATTTGCTGCCTCCCCCTTACAAAATTTAAATATTGACAAGTATTTTTTAAATTTTAGCATCTGTATATTTTAGGTCGCCGTGAATATATTGTCTTGGGTCCGTTAGTAGTTTTGCTTAAAACGCTGGCAGAATCAGTAAACTCAACCTTACTAACTGATGGCTGTTTCCAAGCCATGGGGTTAAACTATAGTGAACATTATCATATTTACCCACATGTGAGTATTTTTGAAAGTGCGTACTATTCATTACCCTCGCTACTGAACGATATGGATGATGCTCCTTTATCAGACCACAGTTTGATAAGTTTAGGCTTTGACAATATTAACTTTGCATACTGTGACCAAACCTGAACATTTTTCATGTACGAACCACACACTCGAACAATCGAACTCTTTGATTTTTTCACCGAACCGAACAT
>JAQIXX010005315.1:0-14231 GCA_034700605.1 Willowsia nigromaculata | reverse complement strand
GGACCCATTTGATGGTGAGGAAGGGCATTCATTGTCGCCATTTTGTGCTCTTTCTTCCATTTCATCCTCCGGTTCTGGAACCAAATTTTTATTTGACGTTCTGTGAGACACAGTGCATGGGCGATTTCTATCCGGCGTCTTCGCGTTAAGTATCGGTTGAAGTGGAACTCCTTCTCCAGCTCGAGAGTTTGATAGCGCGTGTACGATGTTCTTTGGCGTTTCGTCTCTCCGTTGGCGTTTACGGTACCTATATAAAACACAGAAACGAAGATGGAAAACAAAACCAAGTTTAGATGCAGTTTCAAACATTCTAGTTAGCACAATGCGTTAAAATAGTCTATTGATAGGCAAGTATGTAAGTACATCTGCAGCTTTGTGAAAGAATGACACGGAATATTTGTAGAGTTGCCTCAAGATAGGAAAATATTATTCGCTTCCTAGTTTTGTACAAAGCATTCATAGAATTGTGTGACACTTTGCGTCTTTCTCGGCTGTCATCTTCCTCTCCCTATTCAAGGCATGTAGTAACCTACCTCATTTGCTGTCGGATCCTACAGTTTCTTGCAAGTCACTAGCCTATCATTATTTTCATGTCATTTTCCAAATATTTTTCCTTTTCTTCGACAACAGAAACAGATGAATGTGAAGCTAATGACGGTGAAGCATAAGTTGAACTATTGTTGAGATCGCTTGCTTGTGTGGTTGTGTATGAAACATCAGATTATTGGATGAATTATCTGTCAAATCGTTTAGATGCGCATAGCTTGCAGCACACATGCGATATGATTTAAGGTAAACTACTATCCACTAACAGAATTAAACAAAATTGGTGAAAATCAAAACAGAATGTTCCTTGACGCATGAAAAAAAATCAATGTCATTCTGTAATCATTAAGCATGGCGATAATGAGAGTAAAGTCAAAACTGTCAAAACCTATCAAAATATTTATACCAATTCTGAGCATGCTGCTCCTAAGATTCATTATAGGGAGAACGAAACAAATTTACTATGGGTTAATGAATACTTACTTCCTGTAGGTTGTTTTGTTGATTTGGTTCATAAAATGAAAGCAAAATGGCCACAAGGTTGAGTTGAGATGTGTAGAATGCGGATATAGTTGTTGTTGTTTTTGGTGTAGAAGAAGCGTGTTAATTTGGAGCAGCAAATCAATAAAAAATCGTATGATTTTTTTTCAAATATCGCCAGGATGGTTGTATTGTTTTGAAGAGAACATGAAATAAACAAGAAAATAAAACAAGCAATTATAATAACATACTTCATCGCTAAAGAATAATTATCAAGCTGTGTTTCTAAAGGTATAATAATATTTATTTTATAGCACATTATTAACTGTGCTCTATATTGTTTAAGATGCACATTTATATGCATCATAATTTGTATTATTCATTTCTTTGAGGTACAGACAGACTCATGCTGACTTCAACATGCGTGTTTTATATGTAACCATATTTTTACATGTTGATATGTGTACAATAAATATTTTACCGAGATATGTATGAACTATGAACTGAGAACGGTTATTTCTGCTGCTATCATGTTTCAGAGGAAACATTCATAAGTATTCCTGGGTCGATTCCAGTAGCTTATCCTAAAATCAAATCACTGTCAAATCATCCTACGTGTAGCACCGGCCACCGACCATACCTTGAGATGATGCCGATAAAACTGATGCATAAGATGAAACGTACGACAAATATAATTTACCATTGTTGCTAATCTTGATGACTACGTTACGTATACGCAGTCTGCAAATTATAGCGTTGTTTTTTTTCGGAGTTTAGAAAATACTATCATAAATGTACATTAAAAGAAAACAACATTTAAGATTTTTATGGCTACATATAGCGCGCGGGCTTGTTTCCAGTTGCATTGACCTTACAGCTTTAGATTATAATATTCTGGCCATGTTTTTGTAGTTGTTACATGTGGAGAAACTTGACAGCCTTTGCTGTGTGGCTTAAATATTGTATGGGCTATCATCCTGTACCCATTATCCGATGAGTAACTTAAAGAGTTGAATAATAATGTTATGTTGCTGTTACTAGTACTTTTCTACCACACATTTATACTTCTTTTATTCTACCACTACATTTTACCAGTCCACGCTTTTCATTGGAAAGCCTTTAACCTACAAGCGTTTCACCCTATAGTACACTGTCTGTTTTGTTATTATTATTAAAAGAAAACTTATATATGGGAAAGATTCATTTTTCAGCAGCAGCTTACAAGCAACTGACAGACAATGTCGCTCCACTCAAGTAGCATGCTGAAGGGGCCATGGAGAAACGAAGAATGTACTGACAAGTTGAAAGGAAAAATATTGATAGAAACGACTCGTCTAGAATTTTTTATATTTTTACCCGAGTTTTTCTTCTTCTTTTCGTCTCCTTATCCTTTCCTCTTACTCCGTCGACAAACAACTACTTATGATGCAAGCGTAATAACAAGTACGCATAGCAAACTTCTCACTGGTATGCATTTCCATCAGTTGGATATGCTGTCATTATTGGTTTTTGTCGGTTTTTATGTTATTACTACTACAGTTATATTTTTTCGTACAATCAGTTGAAGAAAAATAGAACTTGCCTACTTGAAGGGTGAGGCAAAATATGTACATGCCAATATGTTTCTTCAGCTAATATCAATGGATTTGCCAATGACGAAGGCATAGATCAGTCATCACACACTATTATCAAGTCATTATTTTTTCCGAAGTAAAATTTGCCGTTTATTTTTTAAATTGGGCATATGAGAAACTTTAAGAGACAGTCTAAAATAGAAGCTTGATAATTTTCATAGAAAACCGATTTTCTTTCGATATATTTATAAAAAGACAGAGAGAATTGATAGGGTAATGGTGCAACCCCGCTAAAACCTCAATGTCAAAGGTTTGCCACTTTTGCCAGTTCTCCCCTTGGATTCTGTTTAGATTGATATTCAATATTGAATACATTCATCTCCATTTTCATATTACATCAGTAACATCACATATGAAATGGTTTCCACCATCAAAAACAAATCCACACTCTACACTTCTTACACCATTAAATATTATTATGCGAGTAAACAACCTCATTGTAAAATGGATTTTCGATTGGTGAATAAAAATTGAACAGCGGATTTTTACATTCATATATGTATATCTACTTATATTTATAGCTTTCTATTTTACCGTAAGTATGTATGAAGAAAATTCCAAGTTTGATATCATTGTGGATATATTATATCAGTATCAATCCATCCATCTGCATACGCACAAGTGCCAAAAGAATTTATTCAAGGGGAGAAAACATCGAGGAAGCTAAATAAGCAGCGTTTTTGCCTGTGTGTGTGTGTGTGCGAGAGAGAGAGAGTGAATGCCATTGTATTGTTTGATGAAACGTTTTCCATAGCCTTTTCCAGGGGTGCCGGTTTCTCCTACTATTCCGGATGCACTTAATTCATTGTCTCCCAAAAACCGATGACGTTGACGCGGCGATGATGATGGCGAAACGAACAACCCAATGAATGAAAATAGGTACATATATCGATGATAAGTTATGTGGATAGTACAACGTGGAAACTGAATATTAAACCACGAGGCAGTATAGAGGAAGAAAACGGTTGAAGTGAAAAATCCTGAAAATGTGAGTAGTTAGATACATTGTGGAGGTTTGTTGTTACAAGGCCAAAATGATTGTAGTGGGTATAATTGCTAGTTTTCGTATTACGTGTTTCTGCGCTCGTATTAGGTATTCTTTTATAAGGATTCAATTACGCAGGGCTACAAAACAGAGTCTTTTACATCGTTGCACTTTAATATCAGTTGTACACCATTCTCGCACGACGACATTGAATATTACACATATTACTTGTGTGTGTGTGCTGCAGGTTGCTCCTCTTGCTCCCAAAGGCCTTCTGTTTTTCAATACTCCTACTACTACAATGCAGGTTTTTACATGGGATGGAATACACATCGGAGGAAAGACCCATTGACAAGCTTCTGAGCTACTTCCCTACTTTTTGTTAAGGCTTTACAATCCACCCGGACAAAAGCTTCATGGCTTTGTGGAAAAAGGGAGAAAAAACCCGGCTGTCAATTTCCGGTGAAAAATGAGAAAATAATTATTATCGGTATTCTGCTGGAGAATGGATGGAAGTAAAGAAGAGTAAAAAAATACAAAAATGAACTGCTGTGCCCACTAAAATGTAGCAATTTATATTAACTAACTTTCTTAAATGCGGTAGTTGAAAATTAAAGATTACCTAAAATTAGAAGGCTTAGTTTTTTTCTTACAATATGCGTAGCAATATAGTCTTGGTGGACATTCCTTCAACTTGATGTTTGTCGGATATCGTAATTTAATCATATCCGAAATCTTTGACAGTTTTCTTTCGAATTAGAAACAACACACGTAAGATGGTATAGTATGTTGATATTCGTTTCAAGATACCCGACCAGTGTAATAATGATCTATCTACAAATGAGTGAGGGTTTACTTTTCGGCAGCACTAAATTCTGGTAATATTAATATATCAGTTTAACGCATATGTTACGATATTTGAACCCTCCCTTATCCAGTGAGAGGGTCGAAAAAAGTTTACAAAGCTTTCAGATGAAAAGTGGCATTCGTTTCAATGCATCTACTTTGCATGTTTTCTTTTACTAGTACAGCAGTATTGGTACATTCCCGAAAAAGCTGCCCACAACGGTCGTATTGATTGACAAGACTTGACAACTGTCAAAATGTCAGCATGTCAGTTGCAGCTTCTTGCATATTTTTTGGTTGGTCTGTAAGGAATCTTCTGATGAGAAACATAAATACCTAGTAGGTAATAAGACTTCTTAGCATTGATTTGAATTTGAAAGATTTTCTTGTTCAACTTGTTCTACCAGAGTAAAAAGAGGATGATCGCGGGTTAGGCTCTCATTGTTATGTACATGCACAAAAATGTGTGCATTCATTCAGTAGATCCTTGATATGTGTGTATTCACTATAGCTATATATCACAATCCATATAACACACACAGAGATATGCATAAGTTGCACTTGGTAGGTAATATGTTGAAAGAAGAATTTTTGCAGATCGCCCCAGTAGGCGTTGCCACTATACGTGATATCGTGTCTTGTATCAGCCGCAAGCAAATCCCAAACCTTTCCCTGTCATCAGATAAAAATAATATAATTTAATTGTTTTATGGAGATCTATGTCCTTTCTTACTCTTCCTATATCCACCCTTTATGTTCCTAAATACAAATTCGATTTTTCTTGAATCACATGTCAAGATTATTTTGTGGCACAAGTTAGGATCGAATCATTCATCGTTTCATCTATAAATAATTGAAATAAATGAAATATCGTTACACACACGTGTAATGAAGCTATAATACTTTTGTGTAAAGAATAGGTTGTACATTTATTGCCCACCTGTTGCCAACTATCACTTTGAATTCGCATTAGATAGCTGTACAATATATTTATCAAAATGTCTAAACAAGAATGATGACTTTTACATTTCTTGACAAACTTTGAATTTGGAAGTTGCTTATTGAAATTTTTATTTAAATTTCGAACCATTTAGAGCCACTTTAAGTTTTAGAATCCCATGATGGCTACTAGAGTTAAATAAATAGAGAAATCTGTAAGGAGATATTTTCCCTCTCTATAGATATTCCTTGAGCGTCTAAAATGGGCATTCCTTCTCCATCTTAAAACATGTGTCAGGCTCCTTGTCTTGAAATTTGAATTCATCTGCCATCAACCTTTCTCTTCTCAAGTCAAAGTCAAAATCAAATTCTCTGTAGAAGAAAAAGTCCATAATATTACGAAGTAGAGGAGAGACGTGCATATAAAAACTCTTACTTCTTGAAAGTGTCAGTTACTCGATGTATGTTTATGAAGTGTTCATAAGTATATAAGTACTCGCATTTTATCAAGAAAGAGCACATTATAGTCTAGCTAAACGACAACGTGCATCAACGTGCATTTACTATGTCTTTCCGCAAGCAGTTGTCTTAAAACTTTGTTATTAACTGACTGACGACCCTCAGAAATAACGAAATATTTTTTTCTTTACTTTGCCTTGTCTTCTTCTGTTGCGTCTTTACCTTGGCTTCAGCTGCTTGAAATCACAGTGTTCCTTCCTTCCTTCTTCTTCTTCTGAAGCATCCAACCAAAATGAAAACACAGTGAGCCAAGAAAAAACAAGCGTGCTAAAGCTAAAACGTGTCTACCAATATAACAATTTATAAAAGGTTATATTTTGGTGAATGTATCTGCACGTCTTCATATGTCTACCACGAAACACGATAAAAACATTTGCACGTCAGAGTTTGAAAGATCTTCATTTCGTAAAAATGCTTCCAACATCACAATCGTTTTATGGGCACGGGAATCCCTAATACAACCGCAGACAACAACAGTGGATGGAGTGTAAAATTATTCACGCATATATTCCAACAAAAAATTCCCACTTGACTTTGGTCATCATTATTTTTTGAGACAGTCTTCTGCTGTGGTGGTCACCTTGATTTGTTTATGATTTTTGTATTAAAAGCTACTTTTGAACAGTCATTTTATGACTTTAGGTTTGGTGACCTACGCAAATAAAAATGTATTGTAAAAGCTATTTTGATGCAAAATATGTGTTGCAAGTAAATGATTAATTTTGATTGATACTTGTTAGGAGGAAGGAATTCCCGACACTAATCAGTCGAGTGTAACCAAGTATCAACGGTTGAGGTTCTTTGTTGTCGTCTTGGTCTGGTTCACGTTGATGATGACTGCCTATTTTTGTATGATGCATGATGCAAATTTCCATTGTAATTTATACTCTTACAGTTCCCTCTGCCCCACCATATTTTATAAAAGAATCTACTCACCGACACAACCACTAATAACCCTTTTACCCGATTTTACACAACCGTAGTCACTTACTACTACTGCAACGGCTAAATGTAAAACGCATTTTCAAGAGGTAATGGTAATATTGACATTGGACACATTGAAGTAAATTAATGAATTAATGAATGTCAAAAGGACCACAATCTGCAAGAGTTTGCTGTTCTTATGTGAGTGGATGTATATGTCAACGCAGTAAGTATGCTTTATTTATTTGTGCAGTTGAACATAAAAAAGAGTTGAAAGTAGACCAATAATGAATTGATATTTTGCATGGTCGTGGCATGTATCCTTACTAGAATAACAATGTATGCATTTTTCTCACTCGAGTGGAATGTGTCAGTCAGAAGAGAAGAGAGCCGGCAGAGACCCGACTTTGTTGGTTGCGGTGCATGCAACCAAACAAACAAGAGCAGAAAGTCAAATTAAATGAATATGCATAGAAGTACACAACAGGGAACAAACATCACAACTTGACATCTAATAATTAATTAAAATTTCAGATTCTCAAACTTTTTTATTTAGAGGGAAAGATAAAAGGGTGCTTTTCTAGTGATCTATACTGCACACTCATATATAATGCACACTAGCTGTATTTATTATATTTTAGTTTACAGTCTCAATCAACCAGGAACTTAGCACGACCGCCAGCAGCCATGTCGTCAGACAAGCAGGGAAGGATGCAGATTACTCATTTACAGACTATTTCCCACACATCAAACCATAGTTGGACAGGAACAGAGAAAATAATGCAGTGCAAGCTAACGACATTGGAGGAAAATAAAAACAAATCTAAATCTCTCGTGCTACAGTTATGTCAGTGATTCTAACAAATTGACTTGCCCTTTTGAAATCAAAATGTCACTGCATTCCAATTTTATCCAATACAACGAAAAATTCGAGGTATTAACTTATGATTCTCTATCTCCTCACCAATTGTGTCTGCATTTTTGCATTTGAAATACCGTGTGAATCCTCTGTGCTCAGTATAAATTTTTCATAATGGATCCAAAGTGAATGCTAAATATGGCTACCAAACAAAAACAGGAATTGAATAATTATCGTTGCAGTGCCCATTTTGTTTGAAGAGGTAATTTTTAATTCTTGAAAAGCTCAATGTGCTAATGCGTGTACTGCTATAAATTTACCTCCATAAATATGTTTCATAAATTATAAAACTAACATTTCATTCGCAACTTGAAAAGTGATGTAGTCTAGGCCGTCGCCATCATCGCACATCATACTTCAGTGCTATGAAAAAAATGACTGGAAATGTGAAACGAATGAACTCAAGATACTACAATGAAACCGTCTGTGCCACACATGTGAACAGCGGCTACCTTTGTTTCTTAACCAACTCTGACAAGATTTCTGAATATGATACAACTTTGAAAAGGATTCACATGGCTGGCTAATCTTTACAAAGAGTAGGCTAACACTTTTACCATACCACTATCATAGTTTTTTACTAGTAGTCTACTAATATATTAGATTAAATTACCTTTTAAGGGGATTGATTATCTGCCGACGCAATGAGATGCATGTAACATGTTTCTATCTTATATGCTAAATATATAGCAACAAAGATTGCTTAATAGTCACGCATAATTATTTTATATGATATCATATGAAATTTTTCTACTAATTATTGTTAAATCGTATTTATATTCTTGATAAAAAGCAGTTTTTAAATACCTATGCATAAAAAATGCTTCTTGCTTGTTGGTCTTCATTTTAACAAGACGCGATCGCCAGATAGTACTCTTCAAACTTCAGACTGACAGTAAGATTTTCAGTTTAAAAACCTTTATTTAAAAAAATATACCGAGTAATGCTCATGTAGTATCTATGCTTTGCTGGGAATCTGTGTCCGCTAGCTTCATAGTATGCATGTGATATCTAACAGCTCAAGTGTGTATTATAATGTACTTATTGTAGTTTTGCTTATCATAAATAATATAAAATAATAATTATATGTACTAGAGTGAACTGATAAAAAATATTATTAGATTACGCAGAGCATGGTATGCAGGTTTTCGAAATTATATTTACTTTGCTTGCTCAAACCTATGCATTTTTTATTTTGTTGGGAGAAAAAGAAGATACCGAAGAGAGAAAGATGAAGATAAGGTTTTTTGATGTGGTCTAAGTTACATAAGTAATGAATCACATTGGCCTGTCTGTCATATGAGACGGGTGAGACTGACTGGCTCTAACTGCTACTGCTGCTCATTTGGATAATATTATATAGTTGGGTTAGTGTATATTATAGAGCAATAGTGCCATTTCCGAACAACTGACTTTATAACAGCAACAGTCAACTTATGAAAATGATAAAGTGGGTAGCAGTTCAAGTCCACAAAGTGGTGGTATTAATGCAATGAAATAATAATAATAATAATCATTATATTATTGTAGTTATTATTACTACCATTGCGGCTGGCTGCTCCTGGTGTTGTTGTTCTGCTGGCAGTTCCTTTTCATATGGTCATATAAAATATAAGTAGTAAAAGTAGCCCCTCTCAATTTTTATCACAAGTACGTATCTCCTCTTCCCTACATCAAAGCTGAATTTTTTGGCCTGCCGCGTAACAATCATCATGCATAAAATAGCGTACTAATATATTTTGTATTCATGTCCACTTACACAATCTGACATGGTTGCTAAAAAGAAAAGAAAATTAATATTTGCAAGGTGGAATTCTTGTTAATGTTTTTTCGCATGTAAACTTGACGAGAGGTTTAAAGAGTCAAGACCTCTTCTGCCGCTGCTGCTGGCGCAAAGTAAATGTGCTAAAAAGGCATTCTTAACGACGATTTATTATTAAGGTTTGATATTCCTATGTAAAAAATCATCTCCATCATATCATTGGCAAATAAAAAGTTATTACTTTACTAGGTGTATACTATGTTACGAGACCGCACACAATGTTCCCTCTTGAAGTGTTGTTTACACATGCCATAATGCATGTAATGTATACGAATCGGAATTTATATGAATTTTTCTTGTTCTATCAAGAAAATTAATGATTTCCCTTCGTACCTATGTACTACCAACACTAGAATACACGTACGGATAACGTGGAAAAAGCAAATGTTTCTTTATATCTTGACTGAATCCAATTCACATGTCTTTGAAGCAAGTTGGCAGCATGCATGCATGCATGAATAAATGCATGGTGTGTAGTTGCGTTTGTTTGATAAGATTAATATCTTCAGATCAGCTGCATCATGACTCCCCGTACAACAAGAATATACCTGACTGTCTGTCTCTAAAGTCTAAAGTTTATTTGACTTGTAAAGTTATGTATGCATTATTTTTTCCCGTTTATGTATGTATATGCATAGGTAATATTTTATGTAAAACCTACACATACATTGTTCTTTGCCTTCTTCATTAGTGCGAAAATGGATAGGTGGTACTGATTGCTAATTAATTATATTACGGGCTCAACTTGTATTCGGCGAAAGAAATCGATTGGATTCTTGATTTGCAATTTTACTGCATAACTTGTTAAAAAATCATACCGCTACCAGCTAATTACCGAGGTATTTTGAAAGCAGGTTTCTTTTCCGAGATGCAATCAAATGCAACGCTTGTATTATTTGCTGATTACTGCATCCGCAAAAGACCAATCAATCTCTCAATGTGCATACTTGCATCTCAGCAGATAATAAATTACGATACTATGCAGTCGGGAGTTTTGTGGCAAACAGGATTACATGAAAAGGAAATTGTACACACCTGTTTAATCTACACCATGCACATTATTATTATTATTATCATCATCATCATCAGTGCATGCATTTTTTAAAGTCTCCACTTTACACAGCTTTGGAGCTGCTATTAAACGATTCCAAAGAGGCTGAAGGGGTAAAAAAGAGAAATGTACACATAATAATTTTTATGAGACAGTCCTAATGCTGTGCTCACTGCCCGCTGGCAACTCACAAGTCCAATCCTTTTTTTCTGATTGTTGTACACTAGTAATATTAAAGTTGAGAAAAGGATATGCTTTAATAATATCTCCATACTTCATACTTCTACTCAAGTTCATCACATTTAGTCAGTGGTAGTAGAACTCATGTTGTTAGTTTTTCTAGCCAAGGGAATGGTGTGTGTACGGATAATAATATGAAAAGCTGTTGGTGAAGCAGTTAAGCCAGCCCATTTGATTTTGCGGTGAGATAATCCATCTTTATAGTCATGTTTCTTTCTTGTACTTATTCATGTTCTTTTTGCTGCTCACACTACTACCAGCAGGAGCATAACTTAACAATCCGTCAGCTCAAGACTAAAAGTTTTTGTGGCCAGCCTCCTTTTCATATTTTGATGTCTATCTGGCTCATGGTGGTAGTGTGTGGTGTTGCTCTTGTGTGCTATTATGATAGTAGTCGTTGGTGTTGCTGATGATGATGGTGGTGGTGGTGGCAATGGGAACCCACTAATAACAGCAATCATCATCGTCATGTATAAAAAAGCCAACTAGCTGTTAAAGAGGAATCAACTAGCATGCCCATAATTTTATCATCATCATCATGAGATTGAACGGCAACACATAGACAAACAGCTAGTCAACTAAATAATGTGGCTGGACGCATTTAAAGCTTTTCCTTCTTTCCTAATATGGCATTTATTACTATTGTTGAGCTACAACAACAAGCTTGTAAAACTCGATTTGACGTAGTTCTGTTGTTGGTTGGTCATGTCCCCCAGAGTGAAGTCATGTTTGCATTTCTATGTGTGTATTGTTCATGTGTGTAGGCAATCAAATAAAAATGTAATGGTAAAAAATTTATAGACACACATGAAGCGTTGCAAACATACGGACGAACTCCATAATAGCCATTGTGCATTATTCTACTATTAAAACTAATATTGTTAGGGAAGCCAAGACATACGTGAGAATCTACACGATGATGATAGAAGGCGAGTGACTGGGTGATTACAATTGCCCACCCACCGCAGCAATACATATAGCACAACCTCTTTCATTTCTATAATTATAGGTTCTGTAAAAGCAGCAACAACTCAGCTTGTTTGTTTTATACTTGACAGTACTAAACTGGACGCATGAACAAGGTATTGTTTGAGAAAATTTCAAATATTCCTTAATTCCTTATTCAAATATACGATCAAAATTACAAATTTTCAATTTTGTCTGTACTACTAGAATTATTAGAATAATATGACTTTGCTAAATTCTTGAATTTTCACACTGAATCGGTTATATGACTTCTTTCAAAACTACACAGAACTTTCACGAAATCAACGATGTCAAAAGTATTCTTCAGCCTTGGAAAAACTATGAATATGCTTACAAGTTTTTGTAATTTTATGCGTCAGTATCTTAGATGGATACATGATTGAATGCAATTAAATATTAGTAGTTCAGTAAACAAAAAATGTCCATGTAAGAATTTATATTGGAATTTGTAAAAATCATTCGAGTGAAATTAAAGCTACAAGGTTCCAAAATCGTTATTAGAAGTGTTAAAAAATAACGTAGATCCTAATTAGCCCGTTAATTCGGTTTTGATACTTCACTTTTTCAGAACTTTTATGGAGAACTTCACGAATCATATAAAGGGGTAAAATCAAAGTTTGAAAATTCTAAAATAGTATCTTTAATAATTAGTTACCCATGCTTCTTTGTATGAATATCGCACAAATTCAAATATTTTGACTATCAAGAGCTTACTTGATAATTTCATGAAGTACAGGAATTTGGGGAAAACATTTTGTTTTCAATGAAGAGAATGTTTCAATTGTTATGCCATTGCCATTCAGAGTTTCATGCAGTTCAATATATTGTGTTGAACAGATAGCAAATAGTTTCATTCGGACCAGAGACATTCAGGCATTGCAATCGGAAAGGGCAAAACAATCCCTTACAAATACATCTGAAAAATAAGACCGATAATTCCACTTTGTGCTAAGAAAAAAGTGAATAAGTAAGACATACACAGGAGCAAGAAGGTTTTGACTTGAAAGGGCGAAAATAAGATTTACGAGCCAAAAATGTCTTAAGCCTTATGTGGTAGTACTCATGGTGGTGGTGTTAGTTGTGTGTTCTCTGTGGAGGAGGAAGATTGCAAGTTTATAATGTATTATTTTGTATTATTATGCAACTATTCTTGGGTCTTTACTACATCATGTTTTAGCATCCCTTGCTTATTCTGTATGTTTTTTCTTTCCATTCCAGTATTTTGGTGTACATATTTCATGCGCATAATATTCATATTACAGAAATATTTTATGGCTTGTTATGAGCCCCTTTTTGTCAGCCCCTTCCTTCTCTCCTCCTGACTTTCTTTCTCTCATTCTTGAGAACTACTACTGTTGCTTATTACATATTATATTATTCTTATTTACAAGGGTTGAATGTCCACACATGTATGCTCATAAATAGC
This sequence comes from Willowsia nigromaculata, assembly GCA_034700605.1. NCBI lineage: Eukaryota > Metazoa > Arthropoda > Collembola > Entomobryomorpha > Entomobryidae > Willowsia > Willowsia nigromaculata. The sequence goes on along the minus strand of JAQIXX010005315.1, from coordinate 913 downwards.
TTCAATAACACGTAATAAAAATAAAGAGTCAAGTTGAACATGGGGGATTAGCCGTGTGTGGTGTACAAATGACCTACATGGGGTCTTCCAAGTTCATTTGTAATGAGACCGTTTTAACGCGTTTTTGGAGAACTCATTACACTTTAATACCTATGTAGCTACTCTTTTCTTTTTGTTACGTAATATTTTGCTAGAAAAATTTCTAACATTTTGACTTAAAATTTCTGTATGAATAGCTTTTGCTTATTTCAGCTATACGGTGTATGAATTATAGGAACCAGCTTGATTATTGAGAGAGAAACTGTTGTTTCATGAAAAGGATTATATAGAACTTACTTTGACCTAGATGAACCCTTTTCATCCACGGATAAATTTGAGGTGGATTTCCTGACGAACCTTTGGTATTTCCTGATTGACTCTGACTTCCATTATTTGAATTAGGACTTGTGGAATTATGTGAAGAGTTTGACTGGGAGTTTTGGCTATTCTGACTTCTCCCTCCGGTACTGCTTCCCCCGCTGCCCAGTGGCGGACTTCTTGGGGTACTGCAAACGGAACTGGATGCCGATGAGCCGTTACTATTTGTGGTCAAATCTTGCGGTGAGCCACAGTTGGCCAGACCAGTATCAAGTCCTACAAGTGCTGCAGCAGCAGCAGCGGCTGCCACAACGGCACTCGCATTTGCCCCACTGGCTCCCCCACTTGACACAATATTGTTTGGGTTGCTTGCACCAGAGTTATTATTATTGGTATTACTATTGTTGTTATTGTTCAGTGCAGAGGTTGCATATTTGCAACTGGGATTATTTGTCAGGGAGCCGGTAAGAGGTAATACTGAACCACCGTTGAGACCAGGAGGAGCGTTTGTTCTGTAGTCGGAACCATTTGACAAGTTTGTCACATGGTGGGTTGG
>JAQIXX010005314.1:0-14232 GCA_034700605.1 Willowsia nigromaculata | reverse complement strand
TACATATACAAATACAAGCAAGAATGTGAGTCTTGATCGAAAATTCATAGGCCAAATTTTACATACACAGCATAAAAACATTTTCAAATGCATAAATTCCTTATAAAAATTGCAATACAATACATAATTTTTGAAACATAGAAGTTCTCATTATTATGAGCAAACAAGTTAGCAATACACATTAGCAATTCAGAGTTGAAAAATAGAGCTAGTAAAAACCACATAGTACATATATAGTAGCATACATTCCATTTTACTGTTCGTTTGAGTATCTATGCCCTGCGGTGCTGCTCTGCTTTACTCCTCTTTAAAAGCTTTGTATTTTCGCTTCATTATCAGCTCTGCAATAATGTTTTCTTCAACTTTGTCTAGAATGCATATGCAGTCCAAGTCCGTTAGTTGTAAGTTGTTTTTCATAGTGTTTAGCAATTCATTCATTTCGCGTGTGAGGACGGTAAACGTGTGATAAGCCATTCCTTGCCTTGTGAGAAATAAAGGATTCCATTCAAGTAGCGTTTCATACAAGCAACATACACATCGAACTTCTTCTTTTGAGATATGCTTTAATTCCTTCATGGTCCTTAGTTGGTGGTTTTTCACCTTAACAAACAGCTCAAGAGCTTTTAATGCAGTTCTCTTATGCCCTTTATATTTCCTATAAATTTGCTCGACAGTCTGTTTACATATCCCATTCACATATTCTTGCCGAGAGTATTGCGCATTGTTGTGTGCCGGTGCTATTTTTCTTGATGCTGTTCTGCTTGAGTGAGCAACTTGTTTATCTGCAACTGAAGTAACCTTCATACTGCTCTGCTTTGAGTTCGTGTTGGGTATATTTTCCTTATCTCTTTTTTGTTCTCTTACTGCCTGTGGTAATATATCCTGTTGAGTTTCACTCCTTGGTTGAACGACCGAATCTTGCTGCAAACTATTCTCATGCCTTGTATCCCGTTTTGTCTGTACTTTTTGCGATTTTTTTTCCTCATCGCAATCCATTTACAACTCTCTTATTTTTCTTGCCATATGTTTTCTTAAGAATCGTTCCGAAAATGACAAATCATCGCAGACTGATACTTTTGAATTCAGTTTTTTTAGTTTTGCACAATTCCTGAAGATATTTTTAAACGCACTTTACAAACAGACCTCGGTTAATTTTCCGCTTTAATGATTTTGATGCACTCTAAAGTTAAAAGTCTAAAGTGAATTTAGAAACAGTTTAGACGCAAATTATTATTACAAGTGATTTTAAGTTAAGGATTATGAGCTACATAATTTATAACATCGTCAATACATGAGTAGTCACAGGTATCATGATAATTTACATTGAATTCGTTATGTTGAAATGTAAGAATGTGAGACGTTAGTTTTGATTTGAACATATTGAAAGAAAAGCTTTCTGATAAATGTTGTCATGCAATTGTAACCATTCGTATGCAGCTTTATACTTGAAGCAGCGTTGGCCCCAGTGCCCATTAAAATTTATCATGGGTATTTTGTAAGCATTGTGTCTGGTAGATTGACTCAAGTCAAAACTGAAACCCATTTTATTATATATGTAAGGATTTGAGTTCATAGAGGTCATTTGATAAGCAAAACATAGGTTTTCATGCATCGTTTTATATTTAAATCTAAACCATTCTAATGAATTATATCATATTTATCACTGATGGGATAAAATTTCCTTTTACATAGTACGTATCTGGATGCATGCATTAGAAGATTATTAATATCAGTTCAAAGACTTTGTGATAAATTGTAACCCTAAATTACAAGTCCATAAGAGATAATAGTAAACACGTATGCGTTAATAAATATTTCCTTGGAGTTACTATCTAATACATTTTTTAGTACGTATATTTTTGATAAATTACCGTAACAAGCACTCTCAGTGTTTTTACAGTGTTTGGAGATGCTTTATTTGTCATGAAAAGTTATACCTAAACGTTTTAGGGTGCCTACGCTTTTTATTTCATCATTTCCAACATATAGCTTGAAATCGTCAGATTTTTTAACATGACACCTTTTCCCAAATAGAATGTACTGTAATTTTTTTCATTGTTTGACTTTATTATTGATTAACCATGAGTTAATACGTGATAGATCATCTTCAATGTTCGTTTTGAGTAAATTCTTATAGCGCTGTGTAATCATCAAAAATGTTTATATTAGAATTTTGGATGTATAAGGGCAAGTCATTTATATATACATTGAACCAAATTACTTAAAGCTCACATTGTCAGTGAAAGTTTTCCTACATTTATTGTTGTCTCCAAATCAGCAAAAACTGTCTGAAAATCAAAACAATGAGCACATCATAATTTCATTACACTCTGTGTGCAATTGCTGATTCTACAATAAATTATTTTTAGCAGAAGCCACAAAAATGAGCTCACCATTAAAACTCGCAATAAAATTATTTTCAGCATTTACGAACTATATCCTAGCAACTATTTTCAATGAGAGACTTCTGTAAAAAGGACGTGCTAAAATACACCACATATTTTCTGTCTTTGCTGATAATAGCATATATTTGTGAGGAGTTGCAAGTCGATAAAAAACTTGTTTAAATTAGTAACAGCACGGACATCAACAGATGGATCGTTCTAGACAGGATACTTGTTATCACTTGACTAATCCATATAGCACTACAAAACGATAGGGGTCTGGCCCGATTCCTGCCATGCTTTCATTTTGCTGCGTAAATGAAATTTGGAGTTTTTATGGGGTTTGTGTACCCCACTAAGCCCATATTTTGAGCTAGCAAAGTAAAAACAAGATATGAGAGCACCTCATATAAGTAGTAATAACGAAGAAAATAAAATAACTAAAAGTCATTTTCTATGTCCATTATATTTACTGTATTAATTTCGTAATGGAAAATTTGTTACTACATGTTTCATCCTTTGGTTTTTCATATTTTTCAGCTATCTTTCCGTTTTAGTATATGATACTCATTCTTTCTTAAGTGATGAAAGGCATAGTCTTGAGAAATTTCAGCACGTAGTAAATTTGATATTATGTATGGTAAACATGACTTAACACATTTAAAACGTTTTCTTACTGCAAATTACGCAAGCAGCACTCTTTTAATATGCATTGCTTTCTTATGATACGGGCTACGTGCTGTATTAATACTCTCATAAAAGATCAAGAATGTTCCTTAAACGTTTGGAAATTTAATTGCGAACTTACGGGGTATTGGTGGCGGAATACCTAAATATTTTGCACGAGTTATACTCTTTATGGTGAATTTATATATGGCGGTTCTGGCGCATTTTCTATGGCTCAATATGAATGCATGTACTTCTATATTTACCCACCTGCCCGAGTGGGTCCATCAAAATCCGGGTAAATACATTTTTACGCACCCAGGCAAAACCCCACGTGCCATGTCTCAGATGAGCGTTCAGGTCACAGGCATTTCGGTTGGAAACCGGAGACCTGGAAAAATTATGGAGAATTATATTTAATTCTCAATGTTTTTGGAGATGAGAATCAAGGTTATTTTAATGTCACTTTGCTGATCTTGCCGGTAATCACAGAACAGATCCTGCTGGAATGCCTCTTTTCCTGGCTTTCGAACGTGAACATCTTCTGAAAGTGCCAAGTAATGGCAAGTATTCATCGGATCCTTGAACTCCAAATCGTAGGCGGGGTCACAGGTTACATTCTCTATCAACGTCTGTCTTGGGAGGGCTCCATGCAGGAATGCAATCACAAACTGGGATCCCTTATATTTTCTAATCAACGGTTTTATGAACAAAGACCTCCACCTCCAGGTCCTCCATCAAACGAGCACTCATCCGGAACGTCATCCAGCCAAGGGCTTCCTTCAGGTGGTCGGCACGACTATCATCAGTTTTTTCCTGGAATTCAACGGAGCCTAAAGCTCCACCCCCTCCATCCATCCCCCTCGAGTTCAACGCTTTACCCTAAACTAACAAACATTGTAAACATAAGAAGCACTTATTGTATTCCTCCAAATTAAGGAACACAGTTCATCTTCTATCGACAAAGTTAATTTTAAATACTGATCAATATTGAAATAGTTAACTTTAAAAGAATGCAAGAAAGATTGACAAGAAAATCATTGAGAAGCAAATTATGAATGCAAAACGGAGACTGAAAATCTGATTGCTCTAAATCACAACGGGTTTGCTTGTTTTGATTGAATCAGCAGCAGTTAGCATTCACAGTGATTTAGTATAAGGCTTATAAGTCAGGTGCTTGGTTTTATGTAATGTGTGGTTTTCTGAGTTGGTAACAATCACTAATAATTGAAAATTAACTTCATTTAAGTAATTATTTTAGATGCCGGTGGGCTAATTGCAGTTGGCAGTCAAAGTGAAGTTGGAGATTGAAGTCACAGAGATTGGAGTGATTATTTGGATCTGCAATGGAGTCTACTGGAGGGCGTACGCGACCAGGGGGATGGACTGGAGGTGGTAGAAGGCGGAATAGTCAATATCCAAGGAGGCTGGCTTCCGGTTGAGTTGGGTGAAAGCGGTCAACTAGTTGGAGTCTTGAAAGCTGAGCAGCTACAAGATTCAAATACTTCTGGTGGGAGGGCGTTCGGAAATCCAGCGGAGAAGGGGCAAATGAGGTTCTTCTGGAGGGAACGGCGATGGGATAACAGAGAACTAGCTAGAATCCAAGTGGAAATCTCATTGGCCTTTTTCTGTCGCCTTAGAATAGACGCCTTGAACATGGACACAGTCTCCGCCTCTGAAACTTCTCGGATGAGATTGGAGGCACTTGTCTTAGCTAGAAGATTCGGAAAAGAGGAGGAGGAGCCAACAAATTGCGATTATTCTAAATAAAAAATTAATCCTTGAAATACATATGAACACTTTCATGTTTCCTTGCATCTTTTCGTAGTCGCTTTGCTCCAGGGGCAATTTTGATCCCAAGAATCTACTACCTGCCACGGAATCTTGTTCTCACGACCATTTGATCCTATACAATTCTGGAAAACGCCAATTCTGCAAGGCAGGCTGATTTCTTGAGTGTAACTCACCATTTTCTCCTTTCATTGCCACACAACGCAATTCATCATACTGTCACATTTTACTTGGTAGATTCTATCTGTGTCCGACAACAGTTGGCTTGTACAGACAATCATCATCATCATAACGATTTTAAGCAGCGACACAGAGATCGCCATGAGGCAGATTGAACGAAACTTTATTCCAAAGTTAGAATGCTCTTTATGATAATTATTTCATCATTCATGAAGGAAATTCATGTTCGATGATTCATGATAACATTTCATCAACGTGAGACTTAGTTTTTTAGGACTTTTCTAACCAATTCTTTCGTAATCATCTTTTCTCGTTCAATAAGCGTGCAAAAATTGTCAAAATCGAAGTCAAACACAATTATTATGCAAATTAGTTGAATCTACTTGGAGTCAACTTGGAGTTGAAGGAATGCTATTATTTCTTTCGTCGCTTTTGGGCAAAGTATACTATTCACAGTAGAATTAATTTGTATAAATTTATGCGAGGCCAAAGTCCAATGTTCAGATTTGCCTAGTTTTGTATATTATTCTTCATGAAATATTTTAATCAGAATTTCTGATACAAAAAGTAGTAGTTTCCATTTGCTTTCATTTGTTTAATATTTTATCTCTTCGTGAAATTTACTGGAGATAAGCATATTTGTCTTTTTTGCATTTACTCTACTTTGAGAATCAATGCTGTTTTCAAATACCTCTCACCGGAGAGAAAAGTTGTATAAATTGTCAAGCAATTTTGTCAAAATTCATCAGTCAGTCTAGAGATCTGTGGTAGTAATCTAGCAATTCCTTTCAAGCTCTTTCAAAATCAGGGAAAGTTCCTTATCCAGGTCCTAGGTCATGTCACCAGCTCTGCACTCACTTTAGTTCTCACTGATAAATAGGAAATTCACATGCTTCCTGAGTACACGCATGACTGCGGAGATTTGTGGTCGACTGAGTCAGATTTCAGGTAATTTCTGGTTTGACTGGAAGTGAGACTTACTTGTGACAGATTAGAAAGTGTTTATTACAATTTTCGGAATTTTGTTTTTTTCAGATTGGTTGTAAGTGATTGATTTTCAATTTGACAATAAGGAAGGTGTTGACAGGATGGAAAAAATGGGGGAACGGGAAGTAGCCGGACTTGGAGCACAACAAGAGGAGAGGGGAAAAGATATCTCGATGGAGGACAACATTGAGGATAAAAACGCCAGTTTCGAAGTAGAGGAGGCTAATGGTAAAACAAAACTGAACGTTTTGACGATTATCTTTAATTATTCCTGTATTTTATTTGGCAGCTTATCATATCTCTCCTATTTTCCAATATTTTGCAGGTTCATCCGTAATCAATCAAACAGCTGAAACGCTGACCGATGACGAGATGGAAGTCATGCGTTTTTTCCCTCCTCATGAAGATGAAATTGTTTTGGTTCTACATTTAAACCCTGACGAAGAGTTAATCGTTACTCCTCTCTCAGACGATGAATTCCGGGAGAAGCCGCTTCCTTCTGGAGTCTCAGGAAACTCGATTGGAAACAATGAGAGAGTCGATGATGGCGATGACAATGCTCGTGAAGTTCCTCCAGAAGAGCCCTCAGACGAGGATGAATCCATTAACCAACCAGCAGTCCAGTCAACCTCCAGAAACTTTGAATTGGTATACCTTCCATCAAATGATCAACGCGTTATCGAAAACGCAGCTAGACAGGGTTCCTCATGCCCTGCAGCTTATGGGAGTCTTCCACCACACCCCCCGAATCTCTTTTTTTCCGTTGATGGGATTATTGATATGGCTCTTCCATCACTGGAGGAACTACGTCGTTTGGCAGAACCACCAGCTGAGGACGAAATGGTGCAAGATGAGACTGACGAAGATGAGATTGGGCAAGGTGAGGAGGACGACGGAGATGACATGGAGGAAGATGAGATTGGGCAAGGTGAGGAGGACGACGGAGATGACATGGAGGAAGATGAGGAGGAAGAAGGTAATATTTTTGGTTAGATTTGATACAAAAATTGAAAGAAATACATACTTTAACCTTGCGTGATGATAAAATCTGTTTATAATTTTTAGATTAATTTGCAAGTTCAAAATTGGAAAGTTCAAAAGAAGTCCATAGAGGGGTCCCATGTGAAATGATGAATCAGTACACAATGTCTTTAATATGAAATCTAGCCAAGATTAATTGCTCAGGTGATGTGATGATGAACATGAATCAAATATTCCGTGAAAATACTTAAAATGTACTTAATTATGCTTAAAATTTTGGCTATCCTTATACCTTTCTTATATAAAATTAAGTTTTAGATTATTTTAATGATTTATTTACTTGAGAGAAAAATGTAGGAGAGCTCACGATGAGACTTTCTAAATCTGACAAGCAGCGCCTTACTAATAGCAAAATATAATGATAATAATGTAATTTTAATTGTTTGTCAACTAAATGAAGTGCATGGAATTTCTAAAAATAATAATTATCAGTGTTTGTTTAATAAAAGTATGAATTAAAACAACCTTTCCTATTTGTCGTCAATTTTTTGTAAAAAATGGCAAAAGTTCTGTGAAGGTAGCATATTGTTTGACTTCCTCTTTTTGATTTCAGACGCTCTAAAGCCCTTCTTAGTCTGAAGCTTAGGCCATCACGAATGAGGACTGAGTAGAGAACAAGATTCGGACTGGATTCTCCGAACCGAGTTCTATTAACTGTAATAGACAGATTTTAATATGAGTTATTACTCTCTGATGTTCGGAACCTTTTAAGACGTTGGAAAAAAATATTGAGGAGGTGGAAGGGAACCTAAAAGTTTGGAAGGAGGAGCAGATAGGTTGTCTGGAGGTGAAAGCGGGGGTTACTTTGAAAATCTGGGTGTTTCTGCATGGCTTGCGAGGGGAGGTGGAACTTGAAGGGCCTCCTGTCGAAGAATAATTGAGTGCATCGGGGTCTATATACTTGGAGGGGATCTGCGACTGGGGGAAGACTACATGATTTGGTGAAAGGGAAGGTAGGAAAATGGGTTCAACTGTGTTATGCATTGAATTTACTTTTGCCCATTCGTTTTTTTTCGAATTCCAAGACTTGGCTCTTTGGACCTAGGGCATCCGTGGAAGTGTGGATGGCGAACACCACCTCAAATGATGACCAGACGGTGGAGAAATTCGGACGTAAAATTGAAATGTGCAAATCGAGTCTGCGTGTAAAATGATTTTCTTTCCATTGTTACAAAAAAAATATTTTGGAGGGTTAACATTGGTTTGCACCAATCTACTTCCTGTCTCACCTTCCACACTTTTCCGAATGCTTCTAATTTAAAGCGGTTTTTGGAAATCACCCCAATCATATATGGAAATCCATTTATTGCGATTTGGATTATGTAAAGGAAGGAAGGTAGACACTCGCTCGTAGAATTCTACATATCCCGTTAACAGGTAACTTTGTCTGGGAACTCCTGGATTTTTTTACACATTTCTGGAAAGCTGGAATAATTCCCGATTCATAGATCGTGTGTAGTCACACGAGGCATTTATATTTTATGCCACTGCTTGACTCCGAATAGTTTCCATGAATCTTATTAGCTATTTATAACACCGGTGAACGACATGAAGTGTAAGTGCGTGTAACATAATTACTCATGTGTTAAAATGGAGATTTTGGATTGCGAGATGAATGCTCCATTGGGCTCTTTATATTTTTGTGCACAATAACGACTGATTTTGAGTACAGTTGCATTTTATTAATGAAAACATGTATGCAACACGGATATATTTATAATAGAAATATATAAAAATACATATAGACGTTTTGGAAAAAATTGATAAATAAAGCAATCCCACACCAATCACTTTCCATTTTAAAGACTTTTAACTTTAAAACACAACAGATAAATGTGTCGTCACTTAGTAAAAAAATTTTGCCAGGAGAAACCTAATGGGGTGCCGATGCCAAGATTATTTTACTTGATACTGCACACGAATAATATATTTATTGATGAACTCTTTATTGAGAATAATGACAGTCAGTAACTATAAGTATAAAATACTACTTTTAATATACGTTTACTTAAAGAAAAAATAATTGCAAAACATTATACATATACACAAGCAACCGGCAAACTAGTGCTTGCATTAAAACAAACTTTCGCCAATTTTCCTGTTATTACCATGAAACATTGGCGATATCGGATTATTTTTTCCAACTGTTATTCCACATGCACATTTTAAAGACTATCGTCCCCAGAAACGATGGCTTACTGCCAGTTAATACTTACAAATTGCATGCATACATTAGGTAGTGCAAACATAATAAATACCCATACAATTTTCTGTTAAGGTTAGTCCTGTTTTAAGCTCGACAAAAATACCTTAAAAAACTATGAAAAAACTCTCAAATATACTGATCCTAGTAGTATAAAACGGCTTGTGTCTACACGATTCGTTTGCATGTCAAAATATTTTGGGATAGTTAAAATAATAATGAATAGTACAAATTCTAAGTTTTTTTGTTCTGGTTGTATTGACAAATTCGTTACAAGTTTTGGAAACCCCTTTTTGAAATTTAGCCCCTTAGCATAAAAATTTGGAAACCCGCTTAGCAAAATAATTTGTACAAATAATAAATAAGCCCCTAATACCTTCGTTTGGAAGTTATCGTGGTGACAAACAAACGGACAAAAATTGGCCCACCTTCATTTACGAAAGAAATATTTTGGCTCTTAATAATCGATTATTATCAATGAACAATACCATATGTATGGAAACAATAGTTTTGATTCGGAGAAAAGTTGCCGGATACGCTTGGGAAATGATTGGATGACGTGCATAGGCAAATTAAAACAGTTAGATTGTGAGGCAATCAGAATATTTTTTGCAATGCCATTTATATACTATATTTTTGTGTGTGACCCATTAAAAGTGACGTCATGTCAAATTTTTACCACCCACATACCCGTGTCATCCGTCGTCATCCATATTCGTCCTGACCACCCACCCAAGAACATGACGTCATTAAAGCATAGCCCCCAAGTTTACAAAAAAAGATTCACCCATTAAAATTTCTTTTTAATGTAAGCCGGGTTTCAGCTAGGTACCCTTTCCAACATGCCCGTTTTTTCTCTCTAAACTTGTTTTCTGGATTACCACATTTATAAACTCATCTTCAAAGACCGAACTATGCTTCCGCTTTCGTTGCAGAAATATTCATGCTTCGCAGGTATAAGGATCAAATTTGGAGCAAATCAAAGTGTTACTGGGTAAGTAACAAAGGTGCCATAAAAGTTAACTTCCAGGCAATTGCGCCATGTAAAACGACGTTTCTAAATTGCTTCCCATCATTGGAAATGCTTGTTTTGCATAAAACAGAAATTGACATTTGAATCAGCACGGTTAAATCTTCCTCCCATGGCTCCTAGGGTAATTGCGATCCCATACAATTCTTGAAATGCTATTTCTGCAAAGCTTTCTGACTGATGTCTTGAATGAATGTCACAATTGTCTAAACTCATTATGCAACACAGCGTAATTCTTGTATTGCCCCATTTTACTTACTAGAACCAGTTTTCCTTGCTACACTCAGAGATCGCGACGAGTCAGCACGAACTAATTTTTATTCCAGCATTGGAATGCTTCATATGATATCAATTTCGTCATTTATGAGGAAAATTTCTGTTCGATGATGCATGACAACATTTCTTGAAAGTGAGACTTTATTTTCAGGATTTTTAATCAATTTTTTGTAAGCATCTTTCCTCTTTCAAAACAAATAAGAAATTGTTGAAATCGAAGTCCAAAACAATTATTGTGTAAATAAGTCGATAAGTTCCATCGGAGTTTAAGGAATGCTAATAATTCTTTCGGTGCTTTTGGGTAAGTTCGTGTACTTTTCACAACAGAGTTAATTTGCTTCTACATTTATGCGTGGTCAAAGTCCAATGTTCAGATTATCCTAGTTTTGTATATTATTTTTCATGAAATATTTTAATCAGCACTTACGGTGGAAAAAGTAGTAGTTCCAATTTGCTTTCATTTGTTTAATATGGTGTTATCTTCTCATGAAAAATACTGGAGATAAGCTCATTTGTATTTTTTGCAACTAGTATATTTTTGGAATGAATTAATTTTTCATGTAACTTTCACTGGAAGGAAAAGTATAAAATGCGATGCAATTTTGTCATAATTCATGATTCAGTGTAGAAAGCGGTAGTGGTAATCCAGCAATCCTTTTTCCAGATATTGCAAAGTCACAGCAATTTGCTTATCAAGTCCTAGTTCGTGTCACCAGCTCTGCACTCACCTTGGCTCTAACTCATAAATGGGAAATTGCAACTTTTCCTGGGTACACGCATGACTGCGGACGTTTGTTACTGATTGAGTCAGATTTCTGGTAATTTCTTGTTTGATTGGGAGTGAAACTTTTTTGTGACAGATTTGAAAGTGGCTTATATAGTATTTGTACTTTTTTCATCAGATTGTTCGAAAGTGATCTATTTGAGAGTAAGATGAGCGCTGACAGGATGGAAAAAATGGGAGAACAGAAAGTAGGTGGACTTGGAACTGAAAAAGAGGAGAGGGGAACGAATACCTCGACGGTGGTGGACAATTTCGAGATAACTAACGCCCTTGTTGAAGTTGAAGAGACTGCAGGTAAAACAAAACTCAAAGTTTCGACGATTATCTTAAATTATTTCAGTATATTAAGTAGTAGCTTATCATTTACCAATATTTTGCAGGTTCTCTCGTAACCAGTCAAACAGCTGAGACAGCGACCCATGATGAGATTGAAGTCATGCGCCTTTTTCCTCCTCAAGATGACGAAATAGTTCTGGTTGTACATTTAGATCCTGACGAAGATTTCATGGTTACTCCTCCCTCAGATGATGAATTCATTGCGACGCCTAACTTTCCTTCTGGAGTCTCTGGAAATTCGATTATAGTGAATGTGAGAAGTGACGATGGGGCTGACAAAGCTATTGAAGTTTTGCCGGAAAGTGTTGAGGATCTAGAAGATGAGGAAAGCGCAGGCCTAACCACTAAGAGGTTGGATGAAGATGAAATAGAAGCATTTGGCGCATTTTGCAATCGTATTGATGACAATATGTTGGTTTCTTATAAGAATCCTGACGAAGAAGATTGTGAAACTCCTCCGGAAAAAAAATCTGAGTCCTCTGAGGAGACAGAATCCATTAACGAAACTGCACAACTGCCCCTCCCTTCCACCTCGCGAGATTATGAACGAGTGACATTCGTACACCTTCCAGAGGACGATCCTCGTGTCATTGAAAATGCTGCTAAACGGGCATCGTCCAGCTCAGCAGTATATAGTCATCTATCAATGCCTGCCGTCACTTTTTTTTATTGCATTGATGGGAATGTTGAAGGGCCTTGTCCAACCCTCCAGGAACTAGGTGAAATGCAGATAATACTCAATAGGGAGAGTGCAGAAGTGGACGAAGGCGAGGAGAGCGCAGATTTGGACGAAGGCGAGGAGAGCGCAGACTTGGACGAAGGGGAGGAGAACTAAGAGTTGGGTGAGGAGGAATTCACTCAGACAGACGCAGCAATCACGAGATGAGGATGGGATGAAGCTAGAGGAAATTGACGAAGATTAAATGGGGCAAGCTGTGGAGGACGACGACGGAGATAGAAAAAATGAGGAGGAGGAAAATAATAATTACTGCTAGATTTGATACAAAAATTGAAATACATATAGGCTTTGCTCATGAATTTTTAATAATCTTAAAGCTAGCCAAGATGAATTGCTCAGGTTGAGTTCTGAGATAATAAAATGAGTTAAATATTCCGTAAAAATGTTAATAATTAAAAATTTGGGGTATCCTGATATCTTTCTAAAACAAATTAAGTTTTAGAACATTTAAATGAATTTTTACTTTCCGGTGAGTGAAAAAAGTAGGTTAGCTCACGATCAGACTTTCCAATTGTGCCTTTATCGATGTGCGGCGCCTTACGAATAAATTATAATGATAATAATGTAATTTTATGTGAAGTAAATGAAGTGCATTGAATCTTTAACAGTTTGAGAAATTATCATGAGTTATATAATAAAATTATGAATTGAAACATTCTCTCCTATTTGTCGTCAATTTTTGTAAAAAATGGCAACTAATTCTATGAGTCGAATGTATCATTATGTTTGACATCCAGTTTTCAATTCCAGGCGATCTGAAAAACCTTAGCGCTTCTTAGTCTGTAGTATAGGCCATCACAAACGAGGACTGAGTCGAGCATAATATTTGGGCCATAAAATTTGGACTAGTTCCTCTGAACGGAGTTCTGTTAACTGTTTAAGGAAGATTGCGGCATGGGTTATGAGTCTGATGTTTGAAACCTGTGCAGACCACTAGAAGAGAAAATTGAGGAGGTGGGGAGAACCTAAAAGTTTGGGATGGGAAGCAGACGAGTTGTCTGGAAGTGAAAACTGTCACTTTGAAAATCTGGGTGTTTCCGCATGGCTTTGGAGGAAGGAGGATTGATGGTGTGGAGGTCTAGTTACTCGGCCGGGATCTGCGACTGGGAAGGAGACTACCGGATTAGGTGAGATTGAAGGATGGAAACTGGCCGGAACTGTGTTATGTATTTAATATTTAATATACAACTTGAGTGGAAGGGGTGACCAGCTTGACCAAGTTGAGGGGAGGTTTGCCTTGTAGCTAGTTAAGAGGAAGTTTTCTGGCCGGGTATCCTCGATTCTGTTTGATTTCCTCTCCATTTTTGGAGCCGAGAGGGGAATCAAGATCCATCTATTCCAACTCAATAATTTGAGGTTCACCGAGGATCAGAATTTATAGAGGTCCAATTTCCAAACCGGCTTGAATTCACTTCAATGGCCTTTGGATTAGCTCCATGATTTACTCCAATAATTTCCGAAGTCTTGGTATTCGTTGATAATTGTGACGCTTAATTTCAACTAGTCAGTGGTTTCTAAAAATACACCACTTTAGTTATATCAAATGTTAGAACACCTTCAGTAACTATAGTGAAAACAAATTACAATATATTCCAATTTTGAAATTTCTCTAACCTAGCTTTCTTGATATCTGGCGATTGCAAGCACCTAAAAAGCGAAAGTTTTTCGTTTTCATTTAATAATTAGTTTTTGAAAATACACCATTTAAGTTTTATCAAATGTGAAAACACTTAGAATACTTGATATCTGATGATTGCAAGCACTTACGAAGCTAAGGTTTTTTTCTTTTAACTAACAAAAGGTTTTTAAAAATAC
>JAQIXX010005313.1:0-14233 GCA_034700605.1 Willowsia nigromaculata | reverse complement strand
ATGATTATTATTGATCATTATCAACATAATTCATACAAAAGCGGCGTCTTTATATCGTATTTGCAGCGGTTTATTCACGTTTTTCTCACCTGCATTTTCATGTTTGAGCATCCTTATTTCTTGATGAAGCGCCCCCAGAATTTCCACTTGTTTCTCTTGCAGGAACACAATGTACGGATCCCTTTGGATTGCACTAGTCACCTCAAAACCGTCGTTTCTATTTCTGCTCCTCCCACTAGCTTTACCCCCAGTGGCCAGTCTTTTATTACAACTTTTACAGAGGAAGGGGGACGTTGACAGAAGCAATGAAGAAGCGGAGGAGGACGCGGAGGAGATTTTGAGTATACGAGAAGTAGAGGATGAAGATGTCGGAGAATTTTTTCTAATGAGCATGGGCAACTCATCGACACCACCACCACCTTCACTGCCGCTGTCGTTGCTGCTCGCGGTACTACTTCCGGTGCCGAGCCGCTGCTGATCTACATCTCCAAAGACATCAAAGTAGTTGGCAAACGGTCCCGTCACTGGAGTACACGGAACCTTTGTGAAGCTGAGGATACTCCCACCTCCATAAACATCGTCCATTTTTATAAAATGAAGAGGAAGGACTCCCCAGAAGAAAACGAGCAACAAGTTTTGATTGAAGAATGACGATCGAAAAGTAGAAAATTATGTGACGCCTTTGATGCAATAACTGTTAATTAAATGTGAACAATGTCACATCATAAATTATATCTGATCGGAAATTACTTCCAGATATAACGTCATTCTTCAAGAACTGCTGCAAAGCGAGACGATTTAGTGAACAAATTTATTGGCTGGAAATGCATGTTTGAAGCTCCATAAGTGATGGCTTGTAATTACATGTTGCGAAATTTCTAATGTTTTTCGTCCAAGCCAAGTTCATTTTTTATTGCAGAAAGAAAGCAATTTATATTCCCATGACATTGGCATTGACAACAATCTAGAATGAGATATAGGAGGGCTCCTATTATGTCTTTACTGTTATTATGATATGATGCGAGTAAAGTCGGCCACCAAATTAATGTATGATGAATACTTTTCTCAGCCTTTAGCGTGTTTAGTGTTAAAAATTTTGAGGGAAACGCGACATTGCATAACACCCACTCGATCACTTAATATCACAGATAAAATCTTTCAGCAGCAATAAACCACTTTTTCCGCTACAGTGACCTCTGCAAGTAAACAAAGTCTTATCTCCTGTTCCAGTCTTGACCACAGAACACGCGCTTCTCGACGTCATCACTTTTTCCACGTTTCGTCATTTTGGATCGGAAGACACATCACTCCATCCAACTTCAATATTTCTATCAATTTCCAAACAAAACTTATTTCAAAGTTTTCCCTTTACAAAAACTAAAAAAGGGGAGGAGGAATCCAAGTTAAAAATTTATTGAGTCCACAGCCACAAGACCACGCGTCAATTCAAGAATGGTCACCAACCACTTATATTTTTCTGTTTCTATTGCTATTTATATGACAAAATACATAGATCGTTGGACATCATCCCCTTTCCGATACTTTTTATGTTTTGCTTTCCGTCCAACTCGCAACAAACACAAACAAATAATGAGTGAAGTCAACCGAAGCGAGGACGACACCGTTCCGTCCAACGTCCATTCCCTCCAACAACCGGACTCTTACTGTCTGGAATTACATACAGTTATACTGTATCGACAGAAAAAATGGAAAACGGAAACCCTCCTGCTGCTTCAAAGTTTACGGTATAATATGTGCCCACATCAACTTTCTCCAGTAAAATACACACGCTCCGCTTTTTTGACTGACAAAAACTTTTCTTTTTTGGAATCCCTGCTATTATGGAACAAACTTTCTACTTTCTCCTGTGGTAATCAAGTAGCAGGGTAGCTGCGCCACTCAGACTGACAATTGTAGCTGTAGTTACCGTCATTTTTATGATTATTATGATGATAGCATTAACATTAGCAATTTTTCCTCATCCATATGTATCCAGTAATTGGGGATTTTTTGTTCTTCTATGCTCTACATCAAATCAGTACAGGGACATGCATATTTCTCTCGTACTAATTGTCTTGCATGGAAAGTCATAAAAAATAAGTTGCTGGAAAAATATGACTTGTAATTCTACACTGGAGAAGAAAAAAAATCCATAAATATCATCCGCGCTCTCTTTCCGTCTGCCTTTTTCTTCAGGGCAGTGCATAAAACTTGAATGTAAATATTATGTCGTTTGATGTATGATAGTTGCCATGTCCATATTATTATGCAAAGTGTTTGAAAAGACTATACCTCCAAACTCCCACCACCTCCACAGAAGAAAAAGAGTACCAACATGTAAAACCGCTTGTGTCTCTTTCTCTCGCTTTCTCCGGCAATAGCAGCAGTGGGAGGCGTGAACAGAGAGAAACGAAGGTCTTTACTTTTGCTTGCGTGATGAGAAGGGGGACGATGATGAAGGCGCTTGAATTAGTAATGTTTTTTTCAAGCGTTGGTGTCGTATAGTGTGACGATGATGAGAATGAATTTGACGGGGCTCTGGTTCAACTTTACTGAATAAGAAGAATCAGGTGAATAGAATGCATTTGTTGATTTTCTCAGCCAATTGTCTTCCTCCGGAGCAAAAAAGAGGTTTCACTGCATAATATAAGTTGCATGTGGATAAAGTATGGTGCAGGATGGAGGATGCATAGTTAGCAGACAGAGAAAAATCTAAAGAATATAATATATGACGTATGGCATTCATTTCGTTTTTCATGAGACAGTTTCACATATCACCTGCATTTCTGAAATATTTAAAATCTTGATGCATAAAATAGGTTGGGTTTCTCTGGGGAGAGCTAGAGTCTTTATTTCATTCGTGCTTGTCTTTGTCTCGTCTATGAAACTCAACATGCGACATATAGTTGTACACGTGGGGGACTTATCTCTTTGCTGCCTGCGGACTGCATCATTGTAATTTAACGTAATTAAAAAGTCACATCAGTAGTTGCCTCACTGACTTAAAGTACAAGTATCAAGTCAAATCATCATCATCATCACGTGTAGCGTGTTGGAACCAAGTCATAATTCACATAACTCGAATTAAATGTAATTGCGAGAGAAAAAACAAGGAAAATTACATAATTAAATATCCAAAAATGATGGCAATGTTAAATACATAAACTGATGTACTTTTTCATAGTCACATTTACCCACTTTATTTTCTCTACTGTCTAGATTTGTCTTTACCATTACCTCGCATAAGATTATTTACAGCATTGCATTTGGTGACGGTGACGGTAAGTACGGTGCAGGTTGTGTTTGATTTTGTCCTCAGTCCTCACCATAACTTCTTCACGCTTGCATGTATCCGTTTTATATTTTTTGCACGAGGATGACAATAATGATTTGACATTGAATTGATATAGCCAAAATATTAAAGCAACTGTGCGATGGGAATGGTAATGGGTTTATTCTTTAGGTAGCTACCGTAAAATGCGCTTTTCATCGATAACGAACCCATGCAAAGAGGATAAAGCCGATTAGCATGATCAACATTGACTTGACGACCCTCAAACATTCATACATGCATGATACAAGTGATTACATTGTCCGAGAATGGAGAAATGCATGGCCAAACATTACGGCATAATTTTATTGTTGATTGACCACCAAGAACAGAAAATAATATGCATGTTGAATGTCCACTCTCCTGCATAAACCTCGCAAAAGTAATAAAACCCTGGGGAAAGTATGCACCTGTGTCTCGTTCTCATCATCAATCAATAATACCGTGCACTTGAGGGTGAATACATGTAAAACTTTTAATGGCTGTGGGGGAATACCGTACAGGCAGTAGAGCAAGCTATGCATGTTTCGCTACAAATTCCCATCCTTTCATTCACAGTTGACATCGTTATCATTATCATCCCAGAAAAGACATTCACCATTTTATTTAGAGGTGAACAATAAATTTTTCCGATTACTACCACGACATGTCGAACAGGACAATTTTAAAAAGCATAATAAATTTCTGTAAACTTGAGTTCACCGCTCTCAATATTTGATACATGATTTTCTCGTAGCAGACCTTTAAATTAGAGTGTATGCAAGTCCCAGCTAATTTAATCAAGGCTCCGAGACAAAAAATCGTTTAAAATTTTAATTTTCTACATTCCTCCGACTTCATTTACTGAAAACCTATAATTTGAATATATGATATCCCACCACGAGTCTCAAGTCTGTACTATGAATTTTTGATAAGTTAATCAAGAAGGAACATGAAAAAGCCAACAGCGCAATCATTGGCAAAGCTATTGGAATAAATAGTTTTGATCGCTAAATAATAATTTCTCGTTTTTTACATTCCACTTCCAAAAAGTCTGCCCATTAAATATCATTATTTGCGTGATATGAGCTCAGGCAACTACCTGCTTTGGTTTTAGTTTGCAATAAATATGCTCTCATGAGTCATGACAAGGCCCCATATATTTATCGACCGTGACAGTCAAAAAATGGAAGAGAGGAAAGCACACTTAGAAAACAAGCATATGTTTTTTATGACACTAAATTCATAAGTGCTCATTCTGCATTCTCTATTTGTTTTTCATGCTTTTCCCAAATAATGGCACAAATAATTGAAAAACTAGAGACAAAAATAATATCAAGGACTGCGACTCATTTCATGCCCTCCCACTCGAACAAAAGAAGCTATTCTCCATGAATGTAATTAAATCTGAAGGTCTTTTACCTACAACGCTCTTATGCTCACCAGAATATTATAGTGTTTTTGCAGATTTAAGCATAGCTTTTCATAGTGCTGACCTGCACTTGATATTCGCATTTCTTTTCGGAGAACGCAGATCTACTGCCTATTGAATAACAACCGAGTCGAAATGGTTTCAGCTCAAGGAAATATTGAGTTCTGTCTCTGTCTGACACTGACAAGCATAATGTTTTCGCATACGTAGGTCTCCATGGTCTCATCATATTCGTGTTCGTAGAAGGAAAAAAATTGCTACCGTACTTGACTGTAATCTTCCTTTTATGATTTTTTTTGACAGTTGGTATCATTCGGTGCGTAGTAAATGGCATCTTTTTTTAACTTTCTCATCCAAAACACCACACTGAGACGATGTCAATGACCCTCTGTCTGTGGGTATTTGTCCAGTAATTGTTTAATGGGAAGAAAGAGGATGTTCTGGAGTTCATCTTGGGGCATTATGAGACCTCACCATATTCCAAGGGAAAATAATGGAGTATTTGGTGTAGTTTGACAGGATCTATTGTAATTTTTATATCTATGTGTATCGAACAATATAATGCGCATATTTTTTGCCACGCCATTTTCCCCAGTAGTAAGCTAACAGCAATGACTAGAAAGGGTTTCCTTGTTTTCCGGTTTGTCACTTTTTGTCATATTTGTAGCAGTTGTTCGAGGCAGGCTCTCATAATTTATTCATCAAGCTAATGACTATGATGGATTTTGCATGGAAAAATATGATTTCCCTCTTTTCCCAAATCCTGTCATTTTTGAAGGGTTTACCCGGTGCATAGGTACTATTTACTGTGGCCATTATGGAAAACATGCATGTTCCAGTTTTGTTTACAAAATAATGCTATAGTTTTCGTTTCTATATCATTCATTTTCTCTACAGAGCAGGTGTCATGTAATGTCATGTTTCCTCTTCTCAACAGGAAAAACCCGGAAGTAATTTACTAAATACTCTTATTACATATTTTGCACTTTTAAACTCTAACAGTTCGACTGCCTAATTTTTTCGTTAGCATCTCCTTTCATTTTAGATTGACAAACCCAAATAGACATCGCATACAAACTTGATAAAAGCAAGCAAGAAAAAAAGTATATATTAGCAGTAGCTACAATTGTTTTTAAAGTCTAATATTTCATCAATGAAGTATGGCAAAACTTTGAAAAAAAATCGATATCGCGAAATGGTAATGCCAAGTGGTGGCAATAAATGAGGACATTAGTTTCAGTGTCGATTTCCTATTGGCTGACTGTTTCAGTTTTCGGAATTGGTACAAGGTACGAGTAATTACCCAAGTTGAACAGTATGCAGAATGTGACAAAAAGTTTTAATATCACTAATTGAGTTTATTTTTAACAGCCACGTAATACGCCATCCATGTACACGTATAGAAAACGGTTTACTATGATATTTGCAGGAAAAGTAAATACAGAGAGCAAAACAAGCTATTAAAAAGAGTAACAGTAGTTTTAACAATATTGCTGAATATTTTATGCTTCATATTGATACCATAAAAACCTGGAATCATAAAACAATTTTCTCATTTACGGGCAACAACCTATCCAAATAATATTCATGAACCACCCGTGTCACACTTGCTGTAATTTTCCATCTTCCAATATTTACAAAAATATTTCTTTGCTTTTGGTTTTCGGTGGGGCCGGTCCCAAAGCTTAAAGCAAAAGTGCGTTATTATGAACAAAAATGGAATGAAGAGTGTAATCAAATGAAAATGAATATTATGGAAAGTTTGAGAATATTCCTGTCGTCCTGGGACAGTGAGAATTTTTATACCATGCCTAAACCTAATATTATGACGTGTACGCATAATATTTTACAAATATTACGTTGACGAGTAAAAACTAACATAAGAACTTACGACGATCCATGCAATATTCATTCTTTAGGTCGGTAATAAAAATCTGGCCACGTCACCAAAGAAATGAATCGTTACCACCACCACCAAAACCTACATTAAAGCTGCCAGGTTATATGAAACATTCCTACAACCCTCATTATAATGAGAGCATGCTAAAATATGGTTGTATTTTTTCAAAAGTCCTGAGAAAGTGTGAAATCCGAGGGAGTACTTGCTTTTAAACCTCAACAAATCCGGAATTCCGTGTGTTCATGAAAGTTTTAAAAATGAAGCTCATAATGTGTTGATAATTATTAGAAAAAATAAAAACCCTTCAAAATTTAATGCCCTAACGAGGAAAAGGAAAACATTCTCCATGCTTTATTCACAAGAATGATAATTCGCTAAAAAGATTCGCATATCCCACATCATTCACAAAACTATGAATTTTAAATTCTCATAAAAGCCCCTTCTTTCAACCCAAGCATTTATCATCATTAACGATTATTATTATGTTGATAACACTCTTCTGCCTGAACTCCTGCTGAGGTCGGATCGAATTCCTCTCTGAGATGGCTTGCCTTATGGTCTCGCAAAATTCCTTTGGTCCAGTGCAGAGACACATCATCACATCATCTCATCTTCATGCTTCACTGCACTCATCTCCTTCTCCTCTTGTCAGTCACAAGTCGCATAAAAATTTGCACGTTGAAAACCCGAGTGGGTTAGTAGGTACTACACCTTCTTGAGAAAATCTAACCCTGTCTCTTCCTCCACCATAATAATTCGCAATTCGCATATACCTCCTATAACGCAAAAAATATTAATGTATCCTCTAATCTCTTTTTTACGACCTTCCATCCCCAAACCATGAGCAAAGCCACCTGCATCTCTGTCCTAAAAGAATTCCTAAACTTTCAAATTAGCAAGCCCCTTTTCTTCTCCTTTAACCCTTTTCCAGCCCATCATAGTAAAAAAAACTGTTAATATTCAGTAAATATATTTTATTGCATACTACCGTAAAAAAATATGATTTTTTTTATGCTACGTGTCTTTCTGGAGGAGCTGTTGCGGGTAAGCTCATTCAAAACAGTAATAATTTCTGTTTTGACACGATGGAAGCGAAAGTCGTGGTGATTTGCGATTGGTCCACGTTCATCGACTCATGTCATCTCAATGCATTTCTAATATGAAAAATCAGAGTTTTTTTTGTTGTGCTTTCTTTAAAAATTATATAAGCCCTGCCTCTTTTTAATATTGTCATATTATTCATGTATGGCTTCACCATTCCTTTAAAGCTTTCAAGTTACATAATAAGGACACCATGATTTTTGCTCAATGCGTCTCTCTCTTTCTGCTTCCACATCATGAACAACCGAAATCGGAACGAATGCTGCCGATTGATAAAGATGCTTGCATGAAGACGACAGCCAGTTAACTCATAATTCACGCCCCTCTCTCAAGAAAAGTCACAACAGAAGCTGAGAAACTTTTATTCACCGGTTCCCTGATTGATAGCGTCAGTGACGACCTGTAGCTTGCTCTGTGCTCACCTCCAAAAAAAATCTTAAGAAAGTTGAAGAGAAAAGTTTTTTTTTTGCTATCCTCACCCAAAAATTATTGAGAATCAAAGGCCCTCATTTTCTCTGACTGTTTATAAATCACAGTCTTCAAATCTTTTCATTTTCTTTTTTTTTTGAAAGACATCACCCTGATTTGCTTTCCAGCAATGGCTGTCTCTCGAGCCCGAGCGCGTCGGATAAAATTTATAATAGCGAGTTTGCAGGTGATGTCGGGCATATTGTTAGTACTATTCGTGCTATGGATGTACCACCGACATTCCACCTTGCAACTGATCCTCGAGTCTGAACACCATGCCCACGAACAGGAACACTCATTGGTTGGAAAGGAACATAAAACTGGATCTGGAAGGGGGATGAAAACGGCAGCAGTGGTGGTGGGGGTGGAGGAGGAGTTTGCTATCTCTGGAGAACGACCGGAAAAGAACAAGAGTGACAATCCGTAAGTGAATAGCCAGAATTTATCAGTGAATTTCCTGAATGAGTGTGTCATTGGCTTGAGTGATAGCTATAATAGTTTGAGTGACTAATTTTTTCTCTATATGCTTATTGTAATCAGGCGACCCACTTACACGGTGGAAGCTGAGGGTGGCGACGATGACGACGGGAGTACCGAGCCCAGTGTCCAAGGTCATGTTATTGGTGAATTTGGTAAGTGATTTGAATGGGTTTTCTCACTTAGAGAAGTATTGGATCATCCCCTTCATTTTTTAAAAACAGTACTTTTTATTTACTTGTGTGTTGCTGTAGTTGTAATATCCGTCGGAGTGATCTTCATTGGACTTGTGCTGGCGGGGCTGTTCTTTGACAAGCTGTTTCCCACGGAGTGTGACGAGATCGACGAGGAAAAGCAGGAGAAGGAGGATCCACCTCAATGCAACGGAGGTGGGGACAAAGGGGCTGATAACCCGGCTCGGGAAATCTCTGATGAGGAGGATCATGGAGTGGATGGGGAGGAGGTCATTGAGATGGGGTCTGTGGTTGAGGGGAGGGAGAAAGTTGAGTGAAAAACTTCTAATTACATTTTTTTCAAATATTTTCAGCCTTCTTGTGTCTTCCTTTTAGCTCACATAAGACAATATGTTTTACATTGTTAACACGTTTATATTACAGTAATTAGGTATATTATTGTTGCCACTAGTTACTGATGAGTATAACAATTAGGTACTTAAGTCTTAGTATATTAGCGTGTAAAATGGAATGCCTTCTAGGTTACCGTATATACGTACCAACTGTGCATTTAGATGTATGACTTTTGTTTTAGAGCTTCAACTCTGTCCTTCTTGGAAGAAAGCACTAAATATAAGTCACAAACGTGGTCAAACACGTTTCTAGGATAATTAAATTTTAAAATGTTTCATTACTAATTTTATTTATCACTTGGTTTCTTCAATTCCTGTCTGTTCTATTGAAAGCTGTGAATTCTAATTTTCACCATATAGGCTTTCATTTATGTATTACATATTGTACTTTGTACAATTCTATTTGCCAATTTACCTTTAATTATTAAAATAAATATTATAAATTGTTGTAAAATGTAAATCCATCCATTTATGCTGCTTATTAATTTTTGCTAATATTTTCCATGGGATTTATTTTTCATGCATACTAACCATTTTTAAGATGATCTCCCTTTCATGGCGGCTACTCATATAAAGCTCATTACAAATCATAATTAGCAGACCATTTAAATTAGAACAGAAACGCAATGACTTTTCAAAAATCTAAAAACATCATTACTTTAAAACTTCATAAAACCCATTTGCATAATTTTTGCGTAAAACTAATTACTAACATTTTTTATTTGTTTTGCCACGAAAGCAGTACCGGTAAGTATCAAGTCAAATGCCCAACCTACAGTTGTACTTTTTTATGTCAATAGAATCTAGAATTTATCCAGATAACTTGCATATCAATGAGTTCCGCCCCCACCTTAAGGCTAACAAGGTCATTTGTTCTGATAGCGCAAGCGTTCACAAATTTGTATGCATACTAAAAATATCATGATTATGCTTTGACCCGCCTCATCATTTAAAATTATCATAAAATTACTTTTATTCCAATATCCTAAACCTCTTTAATCTTCAATCATCTCGTATTTAATGTACCTCTTACAACTTTGATCAATACTTCCTTTGACAGTTGACCGTGTTCTGGTTGCATAATAAACTTGTTTTCTCTCAGACAGCAGCACCGATGACATTGGAAGTAACTCTTTTATCATAATGCCTGTACTTACTAAACATAATTTATTCAGGCAGTCGGTCAGTGACAAGCAGCGCAGTAACGTCAATAGGCGAGCAGCATAAAAAAGTTTAAAAGCTTTGAAATTTCTACGGAAATAGTTTCTCGGAACATTTCAGACTTGTTCCAAACCAACTGCTGGTGTCACATCATCAGTTTTGGGGAACCAAAAAGTTTCTTTTTTTCGTGATCTATCAATTCCCCCCAGAAACTTTTTATCTAAAACCGTAAAGAGGATTCATTCTTTCAACTATAAATAAATTCTATCGCAATACATATTTTCCAATCCATCATATCCTTTTGACTCCTTCACTTTGATCCGTTGATCCCGTAATTTCTTATCTGTCAAAACAGTTTTTCCAAAGGAGAAAAAAACGAAACTGGAAGTGCATGACGTTCGCATCTCCAGTCAAGTGTCCAGTCAGTTCAGCGGTATAGATTTACGTGTGAGGACGCAACACATCTCCAGCAAAAGTTCCTCATCTCATATTATATTCATTCTCTTTAATATTTTACACTTGATTTGCTTTTGCTGTTTACCCTAGTGTACTAGACTTGAACTTGTTTTTCCAGATAAAAAGAATCACATCTTTTTTTCATGATAAAAAGTTTCATATTCAACGAAAGCCATACAAAAAGGACATTTCAGTCAAGTCTTTTTAGTCAACTGTATACATGTACGGTATAACATTATCTAGACAGTGTTGAGTGCATGTTACCTACTTATTATATAACAATAAGTAAGTCAAGTAGTATAAAGTCAAGTCATATAAAAAGTTAATTGAAGGCGATGATGACAGCAGCAGCCGCTTCAGCAACTTCTTCCATGAGCAGGTTGACTTCGTCCACGTTCAACAGGTTTCTCTCTACTCATTCTTGTCATCATCCTCGTCGTGTCACAACCACTACACACAACCAAAGCCAGCATCTCTTCAGATTCTCTCTTCTACATACTCGCATTATCAGAAACATGTCATCCTCCGCGTTTCTTATCAATGACCCGAAGTATGCGTTTTTGAAGGAGCTTGGCCTCACCGAGAAAAACTTGGGGGTATATGATGGGGCATGGAAGGGATCTGGAGAGGTAATCTAAACGCAAAAAAAACTAATTAGCAAGTCATTTTGTGCAAAAAATTAATTGGCATATTTTGAATCACCAGGTGGTCACCTCCGTGAACCCCTCGAATGGGAAACCAATCGCTCAAGTGGTTCAAGGTAGCCTGAAGGAATACCATGAAACCGTGCAGAAAGCCCAAGAAGCTTGGGGAAAGTGGACCTACTTGCCTGCTCCACAGAGAGGAGAAATTGTTCGTCAGATTGGAGATGCTCTCAGAAAAAATCTGATCCCATTGGGCAAATTGGTCTCCTTAGAAATGGGGAAAATCCTTCCGGAAGGGATCGGTGAGGTGCAGGAATACGTGGACATTTGTGACTATGCTTGTGGTCTGTCGAGAATGTTGGAGGGGAAAGTTCTTCCTTCAGAGCGACCAGGTCATATTCTCGTTGAGCACTGGAATCCTTTGGGTGTCATCGGAATCATTTCCGCTGGAAGCGCAATGATGATGTGCAGAGACGGCATTACCAGGAGCATTGGGGGCCATTTGAAGTTTGTCACGAATGTTTAGCACCAGCGAATCAACATCATCAATGTCTACATCCAAATCGTCAGAATCTTGGATGGAAACTGACTCGGAACCAGAGTGTGAGACAACATCGTCTTCGTACTCTTCTTCATCTTCGCTATTCACTGGGGGAATCCCATTGATTGTGATATACTCTGATAAGCTGTACGCATTAGTGTTTGGACTGTTGTTTGTTAACGTGTTCATTGGTGAGCCCATGATCATTCCCAGGCCAGTGCTATCAAATTTTCCGTAGCCGAGCACTGGACTCACATTCCCATAATAGCTTCCTTTCCCAATCCCACTCATGCCGAGATTCAATGGGAAATAGTCTGGGGCTTTCTTCCCCGGCATCGCTGGGCTGACTGCTTCCTTTTTATCTGTTATTTTGGACTTTGATATTTTTCACTTGAAGCTACCAATAAAAGTAATCTCGTTTGCGAGGTTTGTTGTTTTCGTGTACTTTGGCCGCGACTTGTTGTTAAACCCAGAAGATAAGCATAGGTATAATACACTGCTGCTCCTTTCCTCAACTTTTATTATCATTCAGCCAAACAACAAAATGATATATTTTAAACTGGGGCACACAGTGCGTGAGACGATTTCCTTTTCTTCCGTTTGCCCTCAAAAAATTGTTCTCACTTTTTGCTGCTCCTTTCAACTGCTTTTTTTCTCTACTGATTTTTAAATGAGCTCACACGCACTCGGATGATAATTTTTTGTCCAGTTCTCAGTTTTTTTTTCGTTGATAATAAAAAGGGGACTTTGAATGGTTCTTCTTCTTATTCAATGATGTATTGTGTAACGTCCTGTCCCCCGTGTTTTTGTGAGAGTTGTAGTCTAACTTCTTGAATGGTTCTGGTTTTTTTTCTGGGGAGAGCTAGAAGACTATGCTCACATCATATCCGTGGGATTCAATGAAAGAAAAGGCTTTTTATACGATCCCCTTGAAATTATATGGGTCGTATTTATCGTATGTTCCCTTTTTTCTTAAATGTCCTTTGTTGTGATTCTCTTTCTGTAAATTTTAAAAGGAAAGGAATATTTAATCAGTTTCTGATTTGTACACGGTTGAAATATAGTTTCTTCTCCCAACTCAATCCCGTATATACCCATGCATCAAATCAAAATAGGAAGAAAAGAGTACATCTTTGTATGATGACACCTTCATCTTTGGCATAATTTTTTCATCATCGAAATGCGATGTTATGGATAATGTTCTTACTTTCATACTCCCAGGGTTTGATACAGTTTTTTTCTAACGTCTAGCAGCTGTCACGCATGATTGAATATAATTTCTACTCGTAAATTTATTTCATGATATGATATTTTTTTATGCATCTGGCACGCTCCCTGGCTTTTCATGAAGAAAATGAATAGAGGTAAGTTCTATCTTTCAATATACATACACTGATGTTTTAACAAGTTCCTGATTTTATTTCTGATTGTGGTTCTCTAAAAATAAACGAATTGTTTGAAGAATACGTTAGTCCATTTCCTTTCTCCCTTGATTCTATATCAACTTGACTAAAATACATGTGATTAGTAAATAAATATGCAAGTGCCCAGTATTTATGACCTGAACCATTTCCCGTGATAAATCTTTTTGAAATTAAATGTTTCAATGCATTGTATGGTTTAGCGTTTTTGTTATTCCTTAATGTATACAAGAATAGAAAGGAAATTAAAATATTAAACACATATTATTATCAAGAGATAGTATATTGAAAACTGGAAATAAATGTGCTAGCATAGTACAGCTTCAATCTTACTTCCCACTCATTTATCCATTCACTGATTTATTTTTATTGTGATCGATATTTCTTCAAAAGAATAGATAAAAACATTAAAATGAATGAAAAACAAACGTTTGAAAATAAAAAAAGTATAATGAGAACACTAAATGTACAAAAAAAAAATCAATAAATCATCATTTTTGATGGAAATTAAGAAGCCATTAATATTGCACGAGCTGTATTGTACTGTGTGTTGAAAATGGAAATTATTCAAATTGAACATTTATGAGATTATTATTGTCAAGTTATTGTGGTCAAATATGCCAGGAAAACTTTAAGTTGTGACTTTTTGTGCTGATAAGCAGTATAGCAAACTGCTGCGAGAAATGTTGATGATGATGATGATTTGCATCCGTCAAAATCGGTTGGTGTGAAGGAC
>JAQIXX010005312.1:0-14234 GCA_034700605.1 Willowsia nigromaculata | reverse complement strand
GGCACAGTACCCAGAAATGGGCTTTTTAAACAGTCAATCTTCCTTTATTGACTTGTTTACCATGCCTTCATAGTACTTTTTAATTGATATGACCTTCCCCTCCCACTTTTGATTACTGATATTTATCTTCTCCAGGAGAATATTGGAAAGCCTTTTTTATAGTTTGTTTGTGCTGCTCAGTTACCCAAAACTAGGCGGTTTCTTATTAAACAATGCATGTTTTAATTTAATTTAACCGGATTCTATTATTATTTCATCGTTCGATTCGCTATTAGGTTCCTCATGAGTGCTCTAATGTTCCCTGGAAAACCCATCAATTTTGGTTACTGTCTTCCTGTCCCTCTCTGTTTATCCAACTACATATCAAGATTAAAAGCTCGAGAGATAATATTTCCCGTTTTTTCTACTCCTTCTATGAAAATAGATAGCACATTCTAAGTTGCTGGGAAGATCGATAAACAATGGGAAAGAGAAAGCCTTTTAACCGACGCACCTACAGTTGACGCACCGCACCTAGCATTTCATTAAAATGCTAGCACTTATTT
The DNA here is from genome assembly GCA_034700605.1 of Willowsia nigromaculata. Classification (NCBI taxonomy): domain Eukaryota; kingdom Metazoa; phylum Arthropoda; class Collembola; order Entomobryomorpha; family Entomobryidae; genus Willowsia; species Willowsia nigromaculata. Next base: position 13,689 of record JAQIXX010005312.1, on the reverse strand, counting down.
CTCTTGACGATGATATGATCCCTGATCCCGAGTAATTGTATATTCATACGATTATTCCCATTCCTCCAAGATAAGATAAAAGCTTGATAACCCAAAATGGAACCGCCTTGTTAGATGTGTGAGATCAGTTTTCCTTTAGTTTTTAAGATGGAAACACAAGTTTGCACTCCAGTTTTATTTTCACTTTCCCTTTTTCTTCTTTTATTTTTAGTTCCCCTCTCTCTCACACATACCTCCTCCTCCAACATCCACCTCTCAAGGACCTTGTAAAGACCACGCCATGATGATGGCGATCATGCTAACTGGAGCAAAGAGTGAGTATTCACTTTACTGCTGAATGTATTATTTTTCTCTAAGTGCTTTATATGGAAATCATAGCAATTGCCAGCATTTTATTTTCTTGCTCTGAATATTTGGTTATTATTCGAAGATGATAATATTCCCTTTTCTTTCCTTTTATTCAGCTCATTTCACATTCTTGTCCTAGCAGCACACACAACAAAAACACCACACCACACACACACGATGGGAAAGTGGAGTAAAGTGTTTCCTCCGATTCCAGGAGCGGAATATTTCACCAGGTCAGCGGAGAAAGCAACACTGTTATATAATATCCAAAGAGACCTGCAGTTTTTCACCGTTGGCAGGAACGAGAGAAGAGCTACTACCGCAGTGCAAACTGATATGCTACGTTGTCAGGAATGGAGTGAACCAGAGATCTATGTATGGAGTGGATATCTCCTCCTCCCACTTTTTTTACTCCAGAAAAGTACCACAACAGCAGCAGTAGCAGGGAAACTACTCCAGTGGAGTTTTGGAGTTCAGTTCGAGCTTGCTCGCGAGTTCGACAGTGACCGACCAACTGCCTGTCTTCACAGTAAAGATAGAAGAAAAAAAACTTTTATTATGGAAGTCCAGAGTTCTCAAATGTGTGCTCCTGTTGTACTATTCCAGAGAGCTGGAAAAACACTGGATAACTTTTAGCCGTATTTCTCTCCGTGTAGAAAATAAATTTCTCTTGTGTACTTTATATCAGTAGGCTTTTATCATTATCGTCCTTATTATTGGAGTAGTTTTGTCGTTAGTTTGCTCCCGAGGAAATATACGAGTTATATACTCCCTCGCACTTGAGTTTCCAGAGGAAAGTGTCCGGTAGACCTTTATTTTGTTACAGCCACATATACACACACACACGTACACCCTAAATCGTCACTATTTTACCAATTCACATTCGCTACTGCTACACAACTACCACTTTATTTCCATCGACGAGATTCCAAGAATGAAAATAAGAGAAGAATTCAGTCAAGGCAAAGTAAACGCTTCTTATGTTTTCTCCCTTTTATTTTGCCGACAAAACAGAACAAACCCAAAAAGAAAGAGCCGGTCTCTTCTCTCTTGTATATATATTTTTTTTGCATGTAGCGATAAAAAACGCTCACTACTCACAAACTTCACATCTCCTTCATTACTACTTGTTCTTCTTTTTTTTCTCTGCAAAAAAATGTGTCATCTCACATTACTCAGCTCTCGTCTTCTCTCAGCCTCTCTCTGCTACATATTTTTTAACTCGCTCATGTTCATCATCCATCCGTTTCCTTCAATTGTTTATATCAAGTCCATCCTCAGCTCAACAAAACCACATGCATGCAATATTCTGAGCCTAAAAAGGATATAAAAATGTTTTTTCTCTTCGGATAGGAAACGATAATATTAGCTCTAATAACTGCCTTTATGACATGACAGTTTGTAAACCAACCCACTCTACTCCTTCATCACAAAGAGATATTCACATAGACAGGCATATTAGCATCTTTTAGTACTGAAGTAAGTAATGCAGTCAATGCAGTGCAATGGCCCATATATTTTTTTTGTTTATTGCCTCTTTCAGTAGGTATCCTTTCATGTATACAAAATAATACTTTACGCTCGTATTCCATGTTAAATAAGTATTCACTTAGGTAGGATCCTTCTCTGTATCTCTGTAAAAACTGCTACATATATGAAACGGAGGAAAGGGTGAAGTGTAATGATGCTGCTGATATAATAAATGGGTATGGATGGACATGGATGAACCGACACGCTATACACACCAACTATGTGGATGGACCAGACACCAAAAAAAAGAGATGAAAAAAATATCCTTTTCGATTTACACAAAGTAAACCTGAAAAGTTTTTGGTGCTGAGTGGCGAGATGATAATAATATGAGATGAGGATGTTGATGCAGGTCTGTATATTAACTGATGTATATTATGGCTGCCTGAGTGTTTATGATCATGCTTTTCTGTGAGGATGAAAAGTTTCTAAACAAGTAACGATAGCTCTCTCTGGATCACCAGATCAGCATTCAGAAGGCAAAGGGAAATATTATGCTTTTCATAAAAGGTAAAAATATTTATTATTATGAAGAGATATGGAGGGAGAACGGTGTAATTGTGTGAATTTGTAAAAAGTTAAATGGCTTGAAAAGGACCAACGGATGTTTGGTTTCTGCTGAGTACGTAAAGGTAGTTTATGTTCTGTGGATGGCTGAATTAAAGCAGAGAGATGGTTTTTTTTCTGACGGTACTAAACCACCAGTCGGATAGGTAATAACGAAAAGGTAGATACACTTCACAAAATTGGGTAGGAAGGGAAAATTCATACTGGCAGAGAGGTAAAGATTGTTGCTGAATATCAATGAAAAAGGTAATGTTTATGGAAAACTTTTATATCTTGCTCTTCTTGAAGGCAGAAAATTGTTTACGTGGTTTATTCCCTGTGAGCCATCATCATCTACTATACACCTTCTTTTACAATCTTTTGAATTAAAAGGTAAACTTACCGATGAAAATGGTCTCGCGGAGATGTAAGTTTCAACCTTAACATGTGTACATGTAAGAAAAATTTAGTGTGAGGCGGTAGGTATGCATCCATTAAAATAACCTTTTTTATGGGCTAGGCACTTTCCTGAAGAAAACGTAAAGAAAAACGACGACAACGATAGAACTAGCCGGCTCTTCATAGAGTGTAGCCAATAATAGTAGCCATTATACCTTCGATTCCATCATCATAATTTTCACATTTACTTCTTTTCATGAAAAAAGTTACTTTTTACTGCTAAAAAACTTGTTCCCTTTTACATGCTAAGTTTTACAAACCTCGTAGAGCACACGCTTTACACACACGAGAGACCGAAACAAAGTACTTTGATGGCTTGATGCTTTGGAATGAGAATAAAAGCGTAATATTTATCGCATATCGCATCTAGTGACTCTAAAAAGGAAACATTTCTAAAGGTATTGAAAACTCTGCAGTTTTGCAGGATACAGGAAAAAATACCATGCATTTCTACAAGTGCAGAGTCATACAGTTTCCGCTGTACTATACCATTATAATTATCTTTTACAGTTAGGATTATTAAGTGAGCAGATCCGCGAGCAAAAGTACCCTGGTACCTTCAACCTTCTTACGATTAGTTTTGTTGTAGAAACGTGTTTTAGATTTCATTTGGAAAACGCATTACTGCAATGGTTATAATTTTGATATGCTTTTGATGACTTTGCAATGTTTAGTGGTTTGCACTTTAGTCGTAAAGTTTGCCACGTCCTCTTTTAAAGTATCTTTGATTGGCTTAATGTGCTAAGCTTAATTTTCAAGCTCTTGTATTGCTGGTGCGCGAAATATTTGAAGTCTACACAAATGGATACATAGTATTTGATGAAGCAAATTTATACGGAATGTGTGTCTTGGGAATGGGGTAGCTTTTAATAATTTGGAGCTGTACTTCTCCTCTATATATGTTTTAATTGATTAACATGTTAAATTATGCATACCATTTTCTATCGCTCCATTTCATTTTTTTACGCTTTGCACAGTGGGTTTGGTACACCCTCGTTTCATATATGCCGCTGGCTTGCTGACCAAGTACGCTTTACGTGAATATCATTAATTATTATGCTATCTATATTTGTTCTAGACTGTCTCAATTCATTTCACACTGCAGATACTTAAATATTGAAGATTTTCCGCAGTTTCATTAATATTCAATATTCATACTCGTGGCCTGTCTCTTCTCCTTATGTGAACAACATTGCGACTGACTAAAAGCGAGGGTGAAAAACAGAAGAAGAAAAAACTTTTGCAACATGTTTGACCAGAGGCGAAAGCCTTACGAAAAGTCTACAGAATCCAGAAAATATTCTTCTTGCATCAGAGATATGGCTCATCATAATGGTGCATGACAACATTGGCTTTTTATACAGACACAGACACGGCATTGTTTGACCAGTTTAAAAAATTAGATTATATGACTAGACTCAAATGTTTGGAAATGTCAGATCAAGTAAAAAACCTGCTTTTTTCTGAGATCGCTTGCCAAATAACACATTGTAAAAATAAAGCATGAAAAGAGGCTCAATAAATTACTTACAAATGCGCATAACTCACGCTCGCACACTCACACACACACAAAAACAGCGACTGACTGGTACAGGGATAATAATGTAAGCAAGTATTTATTTTGCAGTTGTTGTGAATCTTGCGCAATCATGAAGAAACAAAGGAGATGCATGAATCATGACTCATGTGGTAAAAATGACTATGAATAATATTGACTTTGGCGATTCTCTCCTCATTTTCTACAAAGTGTAAGCCATACTAAAATTACTTTGCAACTGTTTATTATTTTGTTCTCTTTTAGTGTTTTGCCCTAGAAAAAGATCACGTCCGCACGTCCAGCTCCAAAAACCAGAGACTACATACATGCATGAAAAATCTATAGTCAAGATAATAATAAATTCATAAATTGCTACCACTGTGTACCCAGGAAAGAATGACTGCATAACAGTTTGTTTTGTTTTTTATGCTTGAATCTTTTTTGCCTAGTGTGATGTGATGTATGATGGAGTTCTGAAAAGATCACTTGGGCAGAAGAAGAGCAAATATAATATAACTGGAGCAACAAGCCATTGCAAAACCAGAAGCCATTGCCAGACAAAAAATGAGAGAGAAAAACATTAGTATTTTTTCTTCCTTTCTCCTTATCTACATCCCATATAGGTATACAATTTCTGCCTTTTTGGCATTTGCCATGCTCTCATGCATCATAAAATTTGCGTTCTCCTCACATGTTATCATGTATATTATATGAGCATTACGTATTATTACATTATCTGCCTCATTTTCTGTCTATCCTTCACTGCTCGCAAATTCCCCGTATAAAACATGTCGTACTTTGATGGTTGTAAATGGCGTTGGAAACCCAGAGAAATCCCTGCTACACACATAGACAAGAAGAGAAAACAAAACTGAAAGATTGGGAAATGAAATGTGTACAGAGTTTTTCATCTCTTCAAATTTCATTACCAATACGAATTATGTCTATACCAATATGTATGCACAAAGGGTTCAAGTCAAAACTGGGAGTATGGAGGGTCGCCATGGAAAATTCAGAAATCGAAATCATATTTTCTCTGAAAAGTAAATTTGCAGGGAATCATTTTTTCCAAGCCAAAAAGCAACCATTGCAGAACATTAGCTGATGTAATCCCATTTTAAATTTATTTATTGTCTGTATTATTCAACACATCGCAATATTGCTAACAGACGAGACTATTTGTAAATGGGGCATTTAATTGAAGGCGTTTCTAGTCCGTAGATACAGCAGGCTATATGGAGAAGGGCGTCAATTTGGAATTTCACGGTGTGTCGTTATTTTCGCGATATGAACAGCCATTTATCATTTCATTCAACTTCCAAAGTTAGTTTGAATTCTCAGCACAGCTTATAATGCGAATCCTTATAGTATAATAGTCTCCTGTTGTCATGTTCTCCAGCTCCATGGCTGTTTTGCTTTTTTACATTTTTATTATTAATTTTGTGCGAGCGAGTGATATTGACGAGATGGGCTTTGCTTGAGTCTATGTATTTTGTATCCTCCTCTCGTTTTTCCACTTTAATGTTGTTACGCATGGTAATTGCATTGAATTAAAGTATGAAATGGTAGAGCAGAAGAGGCTTTCTTCATGACAACATGCATGGGTGGTAGAATAACACAATTAAAATTCAATCTCCACCAATAAACTATACATCATCCTCCTTCATGATTCTTCTCGTAGAGAACAAACAAACAGTAGTAGTAGTAAAAGCCATTACACTGATGCCATTAGGAGAAGCGGGGCTTATAGAGATGATGATGATGGAAGTAATGGAACATGACATAAAATTAAAACGCTTGCTCTTTTAGTTTCATCATGTCTATTACACACGGCTCAACAGTCAACAGGAAAAATTCATTTTTGTTTTGGAAAATCCCTTCCCGTAGTTTTTTGGCTCGATATAAATGTGATATATTGAAAAAATGAAAATGTCGACATGAGAATAAAAAAGCATAGATCATTTTTTCACTTGACTGAGCAGCCATAGCAGACCAAAAAGCCAACCAGCACTCTCGACTCTCTCTCAAACTACTCATATGAATCCTATTTTGCAGAGAGACTTTCACCATTTTCTGAAGCAGAAAAGTAGGATTCGGTTTATAAGGCATTAAAAGAAAAAAAACTCAATAAATCTCCGATAGCTTAGCTACTGCACGAAATACATTATTTTCACTTGCCCAAAAAACAGAATAAAAGTAAGTAGATTGGATACATATACACAGAGTGAAAAAAGCTTTCACAAGATAAGCAATAAGAAAGAAAGAAGAATATCACATCCTCCACTCCATCCGATCCGTTGTGCCATCAGTAGCAGAAAAACAACAAGAGACAAAACAAGAGTGATATATATGCGGGATCTCTGGGATTACAGCATTGTTTTTTCTTTCTTTCGATAGATTGTAGGTAAATAATGTACAAAGGAGGAAATTGCGAAATAAGAGATAGACAAAAATAGTAACAAAAACAGGAAGAATGCTGTCATCATGATAAGAGGAGAAAGGATGATCACGACACGCATCACGAAAGCACGTTGCAGGATCATTTTGCAATAAGAAGAAGACAAATTTTACGCTTTCCACCGGAAAATTGGATACGATCGGGGATACAGAGCGGAGAGAAAGTTTATGAGCTTATATGGTATTATTCAAATGACGGAAGTTGGCAAAAAAAAACGCTAATGAATCTTTCGATTTTTTCTTTTGTTTGTGTTTGTTCTCAATTGCTACATGGCTACATGACTACATGTCTTTGTGTTTTGAGAAAGAGGTTGGGGTAGGGAAATGTAAAATAAATACTTGAAGATAAATTTTGAGGAAAGAGGGGGAATGTGAAATTAAAATTTAACTACGCTTCATGTTTTTCTTCTTTTTAAAAGCAAATCGCCATGCTAGATAGTCTAAAATTTTCTTTCCATTGACTAAACCACATCCTGGTCGGAAGTCTACTGTCCTGATCATACCTTCCTTTATGTGTGTTCACGCATTTAATTATGCAGGAATTAGAAACTTTCTCCAGCAATTCCCAACAATTTGCAGGCTTCTGAGTCCATAGTCAATATAAGGGCTCTCCTAGTAGTTCTCTTTTTAATATCCAGACTAATAACAGCGAATCATACCCTTTCTCATTACTATTTTGCTACATCGAGAATTAAAGAATTTGAATTTCACCCAACCAATTAGTTCCACTTCCTTTCCTCCAGTAAACAGAGTAGCAAATTTTCCTCTGCCATTAACGTCTTTTTTATCTCGTATAAGGTACATTTTGCTCTCTAAACATTCCAAAAAACGTTCCCATTTTATTTCCCACTGAAATAACAATAATTTCTATTCCAGACCAAGAGCAGAGAGAGCAGAAAACCTGAAAAGGCTGACTGTGACTGCAAACATTAGTGTCCCTCTTTGCTCTTTCCATTCACATTTACCATACTTGTTTGCTTGCAGTAGCTTTCTCCTCTAATAAAAAACAAGTAGGAAATTCCACTCAAGTAAACTCAACCTCAGCATGATGATCATGCAGGTTTAACCCATCTTCTCCACTTATTACTTATCCATTCCAACTTGTGTGCTTCCTGGAACCGTTGCTTTTTTCAAGTGGGATTAGTAGTTCAAGCAAAAAAGGATTAGTCTGTTTGGAGTTGGAGGAAGCGGAGGAAAAGAATGGAGTTAAGTGCATCCCCAGATCGCTTGTTCCAGTGCAGTGAGGTTTTTTTTATGCTACGGAAAATATGAGTGTACTGGATTAGGTATCTAATGGCGTATTCTGTTATTTCCTGTGTTTCTTTCCAAATATACTCGTTCCAGTAATGCTTGATCCCACAAACAAAGGTAAATGGAGCCGAGGATGAAAGTGGCATGAAAGCGATATTATTGGTCGCTTTATCATGCGGCGAGGGAGTCGGATATCCCCAAACATGCTCTTGTGTTGAGCAGTAATATAATAGCCCATTAAAAAGGTTAAGTGCTGAAAGCGATCGTGCGACCAGGGATTTTTTATGGTCATGTAGACATCCAACAATAAAAGGTCACTTGCCTGGCATTAAAATGCCAAAACATTTTAGATTTAGTGCTATTTTATTCATTTCTTATTTTTATTTCCTGATGACCACTCGACCTCTTCACCAGAGTCTCTTTCCATGACCGCAGTTTTGAATCCCACTTCTGCCGCTCTCTGTTGAAATGCAACCCCTTCTGGAGTGTGTCTACTCATTCCGTCGAATATTGTTGCCAGTCTTTGAGTCGTTAGAAGTCCCATGCTTTCCACAGCTTGGTTTACCATTTGCTTCTGGAACCACAACTGGTTGCTAGGAACTGTTATCACCCGGGATATAAATTCATCTACAGCTTCATCCAGATCCTCCGCCGTGGGAAGACTCTCGCCGATGAGTCCGATTGAAGCAGCCTTTTCTCCAGAGAGAATTTCTCCAGTGAGGAGAATCCGCTTGGCACGTTCCATTCCCACGCGGTAAAACCAGAATGCTGTTGTTGGACAACCCCAAACCCTGCCTAAACCATATATTTACATGAGAACTAAAATTATTATGAGGTTACAAACCACTGAAATCACTTTCCAAGATTTTTTTTGTACTTGGAGGATAACCGATTCTAGCGGAATCCTCAGTGAAGGTCACATCACACGCTAATGCGATATCACTGCCACCGCCAATCGCAACCCTTTTGATTTTTGCCACGACCGGTTTAGCGCTACGCCATATTTCCATAAAAGAAGTAGTGCATTGATTCATTGCCCTGTAATAAGTGATAACACCATATAGACATGATAATAAGGAGATACATAATCATACAAAATATTACATACTGTTGACCTAAAATCAATAAGTGGACACCAAGGCATCTCCTGATTCCCCATCATTTCTCCCCTCCTCCCCTCCGAAAATAACTTGAGGTCATATCCCGAGCAGAATGCATTCCCCGCCCCGTAAATCAGGATCACTTTGACTGCATCATCAAAGTTTGCCAGTTTTATGGCCCTTTCAATTTCCAGTGGCATTTGGTGATCTATCGCGTTCAGCACCGAGGGACGGTTCAGCATCAAGTGAGCTACTCGCCCTTTATTTTCTGTCCAGTATTTTATGCTTTTAAAATTTTCTTCTCCTCCACCTCCAACACCAAAGGATATTGTGGAGGTGGCAGACGCTCTGTTGGAAGAACCACTAAATTTACGCCTGGGATCATCCCAATTGCTGGCTACATTTTTATTGCGGGAAAACAAGTAAATGATATTACGACTTGCGAGCGAGCGACTGTAGTGGCTAGTCAACGGTGAAATGAGATTTTGTAGAAACATTCTTTCCCTCTTTGTTTGTCTGCCTGGTGGAGGTGGTATTGGTTGGTATTATGGCGGTGGTGGTGGTGGTGGGTGGAAGATGGTTGGTTAGAAAGAGGTAATAATATTCTGTAATATTCCTCTGTACTTTCGTTACTCTTCTTTCTTTGCTGTTTCCAATTTTACGTCCTGGTGACGGTTAGAATAACACAAGCGTTATTTGTTTATCCTATCATCATAAAAAATACCAAAGTAACGTTCCAAAAAGAGGATTTTTAAGATTTTCTTATTACGTTTTCCTACGCGTATGTAAGATTGTAAAGAGCAGCTGAATGAAATGGAAGCTTGACAGTGGAGGAGAAATTGATAGATGTTTTCCTGGCACACATTTTATTTGGTATACACAAAAATAATGCTTTCTCGGTGATTCGGAAGGATGTAGGTGGAGGATGAATTGTGGGAAACATTCATGTTTCCATTAGCATATATTGTGGTCTTCTTACTTTGCGTGCTTGTTTTTATTGCCGTCCAAAACCAGAATTTTTGGCTGTCAGTTTTCAAATTTTGGGTAATGAGATGAGCAGTTGGATTTTGAAAGTTTCTTTTTGGATGAACGGGGAAAGCGGGATATCACAATCACTAAAGACGAGGATGATCGTCTATATTTCACATTCACAAATACATATGTCAAAAGTTGTGGAAACAAAGTTTCCTCAAACATTCAATTCGATTTGTGTCAAAGTGCACTTTTGCGAGTTGCATGAGCATTGGAGATCCTTATTCCATAAAACTTATTATTCGTAATCCTATTGAGTTTATTGGTTTTGGCGAATCTTTGTGTCTTTTTATTTCTTGAGAACTGATACTTTTACTTTTTTGGCCTGATTCTTTAATGTTATAGTAAATACACTTGGAAATATTCATACACAGCTCAAAATTGCGAGAGAGGAAATTTGTTACAACATTCTGTGTGAGTTTTCATTTTAAAAATTGAATAGATCACAATTGAATGTTGATTTGTGAGTAGAGAAAATCGTCGTTATCTCCTGGAAATGATGTAAAAGGTTAATGATTGATTATGAAAGTAACCATAATTGGTTCGCCGTTTTGTAGGTTGTGCTATGCCATGTATCATGTCAGCATGACAGCCGTCATAAAAAAATTTGTATACCAAACAAAACAACTATGCAACTGTTTCTTTATACTATTTGGTTAGTTTATATAAAAACTTGTACATGTGCGTGTGAAACATTCGTTCATTGAGCTGTTGTTAAGTATTGAAGGATGTACGTTGGATGATCTAATCATTCTAAGCAACAAAATAGCATTACTGGACTTGTAAGTACATATGTTTTATGTACATAAAAATCACAATGCATGTTATGGAAATTGGTTTGTTGAAGCATGAAGAATGAAGAACGTATAGTATACAGCAAAACAGAAGTTGGAACTAGAGAAAGAACCATGTATGTCGTGAATTATGAATTCAATAAAAATTTGTTTGAGTTAAAGAAGTCTCGATTGATAGTTTCGATTGTTAAAAAATATTTTACGAATTGGAATATTAAAGCAAAAATATATTGGCCCGTAACGGGGTCGAACCGTTGACCTTGGCGTTATTAGCACCACGCTCTAACCGACTGAGCTAACGGGCCACTTCTGACTGCTGGAGCTCATCTTGGAAAGCATGGAATTTCAACCCACCTAACATGCACTCATACTTATAGATAAACATCATCGACTGCATGTTGGTTGGACGTTGGACCAGTTTGGTTGGTGTTGACCACAGACACAGAGATGCTACAATTTAATCACAATACAAAAAGTCTTCTATTCTAGTAATTCCTTAAATTCTGCTAAATGCAGTAATGCTTGAGTTATTCACAATTGGTGAAAATCATGTTCATCAAGGCACAACTGATTAACTGATACTTGGTATCACACAAAATTGAATATTTTAATTCATAGTTTTAGAAATTTTAGTGCTTATGAAAGTATGTATACACATGAAAGATGACAAACAACACAAAACTTATCAAAAGCAAATGTACATGATGAATTCCGGATCAATCATATAAGTAGGTAGGTATTGAGTAGGTATATCACAAAAGAGCAATGACTGAAATAATGTTAGTATAACAAGTGGGGTGAATTGATTCGAAAAGAAAAAGCCAGTTAGTTGCTGAGGTATCAACTGATGGAGGTATCAGAGGTAGACTAACATCAAAATAGTTTCAAAACTATCTTCTAATCAGATGAAGATGAAACTTAGATCTTCGACTAAGAAATGATGGATCAAATCAAAAAAGCACTTTGATAAGTAAAAATGGCATTCGTTTCGCTATTCATCATATTGATATCACTAGTTCCTTCTTGCATTTCTGAACCCCCAGCACATAACTACTCGCTCGGTAAAGGGGAAGGTCGAGTATGCTTCGGATGCCTTGTTGGCTGCCCCACCTTTGACACGCGGAATAACCCTAATGAGCATGGCTGTAAGAAAAACTCTCCACCATGCTTCTATCACATGAAAGCACCATGTGCGGACGTCGCTTCCGATTACAAGTGCTTCATAAAAGTCACTCAAGAGAGTATGACAAAAAAGCATAAAGTAGAGAAAGGTTGCGAGATGACGACAATGGCAGATGGCTGTTATCCACCTAATTCAGACGCTGCATCAAACACAGCCCAGTCCTGTTACTGCTCCAAGCGATTGTGTAACCCCGACTTGATATTGATGGGCGGAAATCCAAATCTTATAAAAAAAATTGGATTACAGGATAAAGCGTTTGGAAGTGGGAGTGGGGCACCTGCGATGGCGAGGCTGCTGCTAGTGGGATTGGTGTTACTAGCTCTGGTGCAGTTTTCTGGTAAGTCAAAACTTTTTGAGCTATATGCGCTTTTCGAATGCTCATTTAATTGACAAATGCTTTTCCCTGCTTGTTTGGCGAGTAGATGAGTTGACGTGTTGTATGGATCAAGTTGAGCTCAAGATATCAAAAGCGACCGATAACGACCAAATAGTAGGTACTGCTTGTACGAACCGCGGCACTTCCTGTCATAACGTCAAGTGTGGTGCCAATACCTGCACGGAGGACTGGTATATCCCAGACACCAACTGTACAAAGCCGGTAACCTGTGAATCATCGATGGGAAAACCTGTCTGCCGACTTTTGTACTATGAACATGCATACATTGAAGACCAAGAGGAAGGGTCCCTGACTTTGAAATATTATGCGTTGCAAGACTGTTTTGATAACATCGAAAATGATGTTAAAATCGGATGTGAATTTCACCAGAAACTTTTTTACCAAGTGAAACATGGGAATGACGAGATGAGAATAGAAAGGGTTACTTACGACAAGGAGTGTTTTTGTGATACTGAAGAGTGCAATTCAAACCTCTTCCAGATTTGTTTATTAACATACGACGACATTAAAGTCATAAATGATACCTGTTCAGATGCTGGAAAACATGGGGGATCATTTATAGTGTTAATGATACCTTTAGTCTTAAAATATGAATTTATCATTATTTAGCTTTAGTTTTGATCATTAGTTTGTACAATAAAAAATATAGTAATGTTTTGGTCTGTAATAATAAGTTTATGAAAGCTGTTTGAAGATTTAAATACAAAACAGGTATCGATTGTTTCAATAAAGGGAGATAAGATATGAATATTAAGAATTTACACATGATAATTTTATTAGTAGAAAGGCACATATTATGTAAGTTTATATTATATAACAATGCATAATTTAACTATTTTACAATTTTTGATGGATTTTCAAAAACATAAATACTTCGTTTAAAATAGTCTATTATTTGGTAGTTAATTAGGTTCATGACATGAAATTGATCATAATAAGTATGTACCCAGAGAGTATGCATTAAATAGAGACTCAGATCCAGAGAATAGATAATACACAGAATGGAAAAAGAAGCTTCGAAGTGAGGATTTGTTTGGGACGTACCCGCGTAGCTT
>JAQIXX010005311.1:0-14236 GCA_034700605.1 Willowsia nigromaculata | reverse complement strand
ATCTAGGTAACTAGAGAAGAGATGGGAGGCTGCTGGAGTATTCTTGTAGACTGCTCTCCGAGGATGATGTGACAGCCGGCTTTATTCCCGTGTGTCAATGATGATGATAATGATCTTTGATGACGGTGATGAGTCGCTGCCGGTGACATGTTGTGTAATCTAGTAGATGAGCAGGATCGTACGTAGAAAGCCAATGTAGCAATAATAGTTTGATTTGGAGAACGCGATACGCTCTTGCATGGCAGTGTTCCAAAGAGCAAATATTATGATAATATATCAGGATATCAATAGATATATCTAACCACAAGCACATACGTATTTTCCGTCTATGATACTACAAAGCCAACAAATGAAAATATGTTTGTATCGAAAACTGCAATAAATCTGAAAACTCCGTATCGTTACAGCTAGCTGACAATAAAAAATTCATTCCATTAGAAGATTAAATCAATCCCAAGAAGCAAAATCCGAATCCCACAGGTTTTCAATTTATTACAAGGTTTTTATTAAAAAACTTAAGAAGTACATCTTTTTAAATAATATTACCAAATAATGTGCTATTCAATAATTTAGTCAATAAGCAGCTTCAACAAACAATCAAAATTTCGAAAAAAATAATCTTCTGAATCATCTCTAACTTCACTTAATTAACAAGCATATTTCGATATTTTTCTACGTTTATAGTTGTTCAAGTATTCTAACCCAATCAAACATGAAAAATCTAGAAAAAATATGAAGTTCATTGGGTACAAATCTGCTCGCTTTGTCTTTCTTGTGGCGTCAGCGTACGAAGTGTGTGTAAGTGTCAGTGTGTATAGGATTTTTTATTACAAAATTGAGTTTTACAGCATGTTACATTATTGTTACTCACTCCACGTAAATTCATTATTATGAAAGGAGATGTACATGACTGTGGCCACTCACTTATATATCTCACTCCTACATTTACATGTTGTAGTAACAAAGTAGTGGTGGAAATCATGAAACTCGTCACAAAACAAATAGTCTACAGCTCAAACAGCAACACTTGTTTTATAAACATGAATTATTCATCCCAATAGTCACACTGTACATTCAAATTATTTTTTTGTTTTTAGAAATACTTAGTTTCCGTAGACTAAAAATGAGTAGCGTCGGCAAATGCATAATATGTGTCAGTTTAAATTTATTTTGTTGATTTAAAATCAAAAAGAATTTTCACATTAGGTCAAGCAGTACAAACGTTCTATACGCGAGACGTAAGATTAAATATTGTACGTAATTTGCATTTCATTTGGAAATAAATAAATTGCAGTAAAACATTTTTCAAAATGGGAGCACATTTTTTATCAGCCGATCGCATCACCTATGTCAGTTACATGTCATGAAAATCTACTGATTTCATTTTGTGAAGATTTCCACATTTACAGCTCCAAATCCATTTTTTTAAACCGGAAGTCATTTACCCTCTCCAGAACATAATAGAACAGTTTTAGAAGCACAATGCAATTGAAATTCATAAATAATAATACACAATACAATATCTTCTCAATGTAAGTGGTGAAGTGAAACTCCCTTCCTTCGTATTTAAAGAATATAAGATGTGTGGCAAATAAACTGGTGATTTGAATGCTTATTAACTAGTATCTAGACTGAATGAAAACTTAAATAAATGAATAAATGTTTGAATTATTTAACCAACAATGAATTCGTAGTCAAATATGCCAAAATATCAAAAAAACAAGACACTTGTGCACTCAAAGTATTCCATTGTGCTATTGTGCATGATAGCACACCGGAGTAACAGACAAGCACTAAAATTATATTGAACACGCTTGTCATCATCTTAGATTTAGTTTAAAAACTTACCAGCTGTCGTTCTGATTGATAATCATACACGAAGTTATATACCAAGATTTCATGAACTAATTTCTCCATGTAAACAATTTTGGTGATGCTAATCAGAGAGACTCAAAAACAATGCATGAGGAAACCATCAACATTTACAGCATAACAGATTTTAATATCTCATAATTTAATAACATATAATAATTTAGGTAACTCAATATGCGCATGAATTTTGCAGCTATGCAACCTGCTTTTTAAATTCTCTAATAATAGTGTTACCAACATATATATTATTTTATAGCCTAACTTACGATAAGTTCACTGCAAAAATGGAAGAATATTCTTGGTTCTACAGCAATGTAGTTCAAGTATGCTGCGGTTGGTTAAATATTACACAGATGAGCATACCAGCAAAGAGCCGCATTTCGTAAATTTGCAAAACAGCGTTAATTAGTAATCCTCTTGCAAATTAATGTGACTACTCACCCACGAATAGGACTCTCCATAACGCATGCTTATATTTACTGACTTATACTGGTCATAGATTTATTTTCATATAATTATATATTTTTTGCCGTTATGAATTACTGAGCCACTCTTTTGCACTTTTTTCTCTCTAAAACTAAATTGAGCTCTTCATTCAGATTTAGCCCTTTATGAGAGTCACATTCAACGTTGAGTACGTTTTCAGATAAGTAAACAGTATGGACATGGAGGCATTACTCATATCTGAAAAGACAAGTAAGGGTAAATACATGTCATTCAGTTTGTGAAATGTTGCTGGTTGTAAGAAAAATTCCTTTGTTTTGCGTTGAAATTTTAGATATATCGGTGCCGAAGAACAAAAGTCATTTTGACGACAGTAGTGGAGATCCTGTGCTTGAGAAACTGGAAAAATTGGAGGGAAAAAATTGGGAAGATTTCGACTATGACCATCGACAAAACAAGTTTTATTTGCAAGGAGTGAGAAGTTTCTTTGTATTTTTCTCCGGACTTATCATTTACTACGTGTTTGGTGGTGTATCCAAATTTTGGAGTGAACTTGGCATAGTCCTAATTACACTGGGGTGTAGTCGCCTCTACTGGATTGGGAGTGAAATAAGTAGCGGATGTACAAATCCAGAAAGGGAAAACTTTCAAGTGTTTTACTCCGGAGTCAGATGTGGAATGATGGTGTCTGCGAGAAGTCAGCGTCAACAAGAGGGGGCAAAACAGGAAATGCCGGAGAAGCAAATTTAGTGTCCTGACTCATGAACATACATATAAACAGTTATGCTAGTGGGCAAAACTGCAGTTACGCCGAAAACTGGCATGACACATAAACTTATAACTTGATTCCAGAAATATGAAATTGAGAGTGAATAGTAATTAATGAAATATATATGGAAACACTTACTGTCTGCATGGACCGTATTTTTGTTTCAATACATATTACAGGGAAGTAAAATATCTTATTTTTTGAATTACTTGTGCATGTGAAGATGAACGCCTTAAGTAATTTTGCTCAAATTAATTTTGAATAAAAGCCCGCATACTGATTACTAAATGCAATTGTTATTTTTGAAATGTCACACTATTATTCCTTGGCTTGAATTTTTAACAGTAAGTGTTCCAAAATTCGTACTTCATTATCATGATACTGAAGAAGCTACTGCTATAAGAATGTTGTTTTTGGAGCAATTTGCACATATTACCATGAATACAGCCCATTTGCCTCGCTGCATTGCACATAAACATGATATGCATTCTTGCATTTTCAATAGACATTACCTACATTAATACAAAACATAAATTTAGCATTAATTGCAGCAATAAATACCAATTATTAATATCTTCAATGAAATCTATAATGCTGAAGCTGAAAAACTCTGTAATTTTAATTGGCAGTCACTATTATGATTTATGGCTCAGCCAAAACAACATTACTGACAGTTTAGACTGACTTTATATATCACTGGTACTCTATTATCAACAACTATGATTTCACGCATAGGATTACATATAATAAATATGTGAAAAGTTACAAATATGTATTACATACATAATTACATTAACTACATTCGCTACACTGTTACAAAGTGTATTGTAAGTAGTTACGTCTGCATTTTTTGTAGTACTGAGATAAGGGAAGTGCAAATAAGCGTTTTGTATTAAGTACAATTTTATAAAACAAATACCGTAAAATCTGAATTAGACACCCCGGCTTCTACTTGCACAATCGATTTTTTCATCCATAGACGCCGGGGCGCATTATTGAGGGGGCGTCTATTTATTCCGTCGACTTTTTGTTATTAAACATTTTATAAATACCTACTTTTTAATGCACAAAAACAAGATAAAAGCCAAGAATTCTATGTAATATTTCATGTTTTCTGCGTTGAGAAGACAAATTTAAAGCAAAATACATCAAATACTGTGTTTCATGGAAACTGAAATGCGTGCATATGTACTGTTGTGCATGTGAAACTTCTCAGTAATTTCATTGAAGGGACGTCTATTAGGTGGGGAGTCGCGTAATAAAGGGAGGCGTCTATTTACTTCGTCAACTTTTCATTCCTTAGAAGCCGAGGCGTCTATTAAAGGGGGCGCGTAATTCCGAAGCGACTACTATTTCAGATTTTACGGTATCCAATTTCCTAACTCATTTTGAGGTAGAAGTAATTTAATAGACAAATTTATCATGTCAACTTTACTTTTAATTTAGAATGCTTTGCCTGATTAGATTTTTTTTAAATGCTGTATGACAAGGTAACTTTTTACGCTAAAGTTAAAAGTCATATTGTGGCTTCAATGGGTTCTACTCATTTTGGAATATAAGATCATATGAGGATCCCAACTATTCTTTCATAATCTCTTTTGATATTAGCATAGTACACACTGGTAAATTAAATTTCTCTCATGGTTGGAAAGCCTATAAAATCTTTAATTTGCGCTATATTATTAATTAACGAGGGAACCCCAGAACATGTTAATTCAGTTTCGCCCCACGACTATGCAGGGCCTATCGCTAATCATGACATTACCTGCGTGCCGTACTTACTCTTTCTGAATAGACCTTGTATTTAGAAATGGAAGGTCAAAAAACCTTTCGTTTGACCGAATAAAAAATTTTATTAATAGGGTTTAACATCGGGATTTGAAGGTAACCAAATGTAATCAGCCCTGCGATAATTTTTTTCAAATTGAAAAATACGAAAATTTGAAAGCTTCAAGACAAGTAAATTTTTTCATAAATACGAATATTTAGGGTGTTTTCATCACTAAGCAAAAACTATAATGCTAAAACTTGTATAAAATTATGCTGAGATGACATTTTTTGTGACATTTGGGACCTGTAATTATTTATAACGGGACCATTCAGAAAAAGTAAAAACATGAATTCACCATAGGAGTAATACATATGCGCGTATAGTATATAACGGCTTAACTCGAAAAACACTTACTGCACTGTGGTTCTCTCGTAAGTGATAAGTCAAATATAAAGCATTCACTCAAATATGCTCCTAAAACATGTATGAAATAATTCTCAATTGATAATATGATTGAATAACAATATTTTGCATTTTAGGAACAATATAATCACTTTCAATGAACTCTTGTTGCTGAAAAACAAGCTCTAGAAAACTTGCAAATTTTATCTGCTTTTCATTTCAGTCAAAAACTCTTTTACCTTGTTCTAACACTACTTTGTGTCCACAAGAAAGCATTGGGGATTCAAGTATTATTTCATAAGTTTTAAAATGATGCGACTGAAGCTGGATTTCTCTGCTTGGTTGGCCATGCTGTTTTAATGGTTTTGAAACACAAGATGGACCATGAGTACTCAAATGATATGTTTTATGGATGAACTCAGCACTATACTTTTAAGTTTCTGCACACTGATACCAATTGCATCATGAATATCTGCAGAAGAAGCAATGATTTACAGTCGATTTGAAATGCTGCTTTGTGATTTTTTCTGAATGAACTTTCCGATTATTACAAACTATGCTCATTTTGCTTAGTTCTTTAAAGTTAGGTCTGATACAGCCACTTAAAAATGTCTAAGAGATGAACAATAAAAAAGCATATAAAAACATTGGAAACATGAAAATGCATAAGAAAATAGCATCAGACATTTACAGTTTGGGACATAATGAGACATTTTATCAATAGTATAATCTTTGTGCTATTTATTGCAAAAATACCCATTGAAAATTAGTCAATAAACAAAGAAGTATAGCTGGTAAGTTTTTCCGTGCATATCGGTAAATAAGACTCCTTTATAGTTACGGCTATTTTGGGAGTAGTCAATTGATTCTTTTTGATAATATTAGTTTAACTTTTGTAGTTTAAAATGACAATTAGTAAAAGAATTGTAACTAATCCTTTGTCACTATGAAACAACATTATTTAGTGAGTCTCCAATAGCATGCATTGTACAGCGGCTCCCCAAAACATGATTTTGCAAGTGCCTGATGTCATTTTTTTATGAATTTTCACGTGCCTGATGTTTTTCTTACGCATTTTGATTTAGCTGATGGTCATCTCTTAGCATTTTCAAGAGTCTGAAAATGGACCTTAGGATGCGATCTTGTCTAGACAATGTAATTACATTTGAATACGTATAAAGCGTTAAGCATGCAACGGTCTGAAACACATTATGCAACTTTACTTTTCATTTTTATGGTAATTACTACTCCATTAATTTAACTCATACAGTTTCAAAGACCCGATTTTCCCCAATACCTCGATTGTGGTAAATTTTATGCCTTGTATGGTTGAGTTTAGGATGTACAAAAAAAATTCTGATTTTAGCAGTACGTTTATTACGATGCTCAACCCAAAACGTGAACAGGTATACATATATTCATTATTCTCATATGATTATTCTCCTTTTCACGGAGCTCTAGTAAATAGTGTAATATTATCTCGAAACTAATAATTTGTCTTAACTAATTAAAAGTGCAATTGCGTTGTCAACTACTGTGGCCATTATATCCAAGGCAGTTGATCTTTTGGCAGAGAAGAATGGTCCTAAATTAAATCCAAAACTTCTCATAGTCTTCACATATCTGCGTCCCAAACAACTCAACATGATTCTCTCATTTCGCTTCCAAAATAGCAGAGTTTCCTCGGTAGCTGTCAACGGTGTTGATGCATGATGACAAAAAAAGATTATGAGACCAGTGATAAAAATTATGCTCAAAATTCCCGTTACATAAATTATGAACTCAACTTGGTCATACATTCTAATACAGACAAAAATGCTCACAACGATAAGTGCCATTCCAGCAGCAGCCATTGCTGGAATGTACAAGGTTACAATGGAATTCGCCGATGAGGTTAAAATGTAGAGTTCCCTGTGACGTTGCAAGCGCTGTTGAAAATTTTCTTTGGATGATAGCGACAAGCCAGAAGACGGGGTGTCCTCAAATTTTGTACGGTTTTGTTTATGTTTACTTATTATGGTAAATGATTTACCTGTTTTAATATTTTCAATCATTTTTTTGATGGAATGAATGAAAAGATATGCAAAATCTTTTCGTTTCGGCTTCCTTTTCCCAGAACTGATGCTTAGTTGAAAGTTATCTTTAGTTGAGATTTCCGCAATGGAACAACAAGTCAAAACAATGAGAATCACTACTAGGCAGACAACTGCTCCGTACATCAGTCCAAATGCTGTTATTAAGGCTGCAATTGATTTTATAAGTACAGGTGGCCAGCTTGGAAACAGGTACGTCATAGTGAGTTGTGCAGGGTCGTAGGTTCTTACAAATGGCAACAGAAAGCCATTCAATGGAACTGAAAGGAATCCTGCAGAGAGTGCGTATCCTGTAAGCTCGGGAAAATCGGGGACTCGGTCAGTTACAGGCCATGGCCATCCTCTATATTCAACATTTCCGAGTCGATACATTTCATTACAGTAGTTTGCCAAGTAGCCTGTTTCAACACCTAATGAATCCATAGTATACCATGAGACAGTGTATTGTAGTAGCATTGCCAGTGCGAATCCATATACTGCAAATTCCTCCTTATTTATTGGGCCTTTATCTATTTTCCATAGATAGTAGAGACGACATACGGGAATGACAATGCCAAAATATGAGCAGACAATCTTTTGAAAATTCCACATTGGCATTTTCCATGGTCTTCGTTTCTGAAGCTTTGGGTTTTGAATAATGCGATCTGCAGCTTTATCGTATAGCATGGGGAGTTGAAAAACTTTTTGGAGGATGAGTTGAACTCCGATATATGCTTGTCCAAAACTCATGGTTTAATTTTTTTTCTGTAAAATTTTCTTGAAAACTTGAAAGGTTTCCGTTTCCAACTGCGATGTGTTTTGCAAGTGAGAATTTTAACAATATTGAGCAACAATGTTGTATGGTTAAATATCTATCAACTAATAAATGTAGGTAGCTAGGTAGTAATGATTACTTTAGGTACATTTTTTGTTGCTTAATTTTTGTCAGACGAACATAATAAAATTAGAAACAATATTTTTATTCATAAATGAATTAAATAAAAAAGTTTTCTTGTATTTAAAAAATATTGATTGTTAAAAAAATAAATAGAATACAACAAAGGCTTTTGGTGATACTGTTGCATGTTTAATGGTTTTCGGGCCCTCTGAGATGAAAATTCATGAATTATTTCTAAGGTATTGATAAATATAACAGTTATTTCAACGAACGGGACTGACACAGGTCTCAAAAATGATGTACAAGACAACCGTTAGTTTTTAGTCGTAAATGGTAGTAAGATGTTTTGTCACTGATCTCACTGATGCTGCATAGGACAAAACCAAATGGTTACAATTATACTTTTAGCAAATCGTATATTTATGTAAATAACTTGATCTGCTTTACGTAGTAACAAGATTCTACATTTCTCAAATCGTTTGTGCAAATGCTTGGGTGGGTTCCATTTAGGCTCGTATGCTAAAATACTCAATTTTCAGGTCCAAAAGTGGTCTTGTAAAACGTTTCATTCAGAGAAAATTGTTTTGGTCATCAAAACCCTTTCTTTGATATATCAACTAAAACCAACCAACCTCTGGAGGGCCTAGGCCCACTTAAAATGCTTTAGGTCCTTTTCAAAATAATAAATACGTTTATTATATAGCATCCAAGCTTTAGATGTTATTTTACAAAATCGCGTGGGTTTGTTTTTCTTCGACTCTGAAAATAAAATGAACATGGGACAAATAATATGTATTCAAATTTTATTTTAAATATTTCAAGATGTATTACTGTGGGAAAGAAATTAAGCTCCAATTTTAAGTAAGGTTTCACTAAAAGTGACTATAAAACATTCATGACTGACATCATACTATAACAGAAGCCACTCAACTCGCATAACCCATTTTCGACATGATTAATAAACAGCAAAATATTTTACATCGCCTACATATTTTCTGATTTAATTGAATTGTTCAGTATTACATAGCTGCTTTTATTCATGATTTGAAAAAAAATCTTCAATAACTATAATTTTTATAAATTATTTTCTAAAAAAATAACATTTTCCACAATATGTGTGTTATAGTTTATAATATATTCATATGTTGCTGCCTACACTACAAACTACAAATTAAGGTTTTAGTTCAGAAAAATTAATTTTATGTCCTCGTTTGCATATATGTATTCATAAGTATCAGAAGCTACAAATAAATAAATTTACGTGGTCACCGAGCTTTTTTCTCCTTACCCTCTTCACGTTTATTCTAATAATGATTGAGATTATGTACGGTTTAATGAAACTTTGTCTGTTTCATTACTTCTGATAATTGGTAAATACTTAACATGCCCATTAAACGTTAAACGACTTATACAACCGAAGCAAATGTGAAGTATACGTAATTTACTTCAACATAATATTAATAGCATTTAAAAAATATTAAGCCTGCTTTACCACCTCGTAAAATGATTTACCAAAAACCAAGCATTATTATACAACTAATTATCTCGGCAAGTAAATTTGAAAAATAATCCAGTCCAAAATCTCTTTCGAAATAGAAGAATAATCTGTATGAAACCCTAATTACACGAATTCTCTTCACCCAACTTTTCATAATTTTCGTACGCCTTGTTTTTAGTGTTGCTTACCTCATTTCCGACAGAAATACCCGAGTTTGAATCATATTTACTAGCATAGTCGCTCCAGATTTTAGTACAATGAGGAGAAAGGTAGAAACACTTATAGCCATAATATTTCCAACAACTTAAGTTATATACATCATGATCTCAATCTTTCCGTAGCTTAAGAGGCAAAACCCTATTCATGCAGTAGGACAGTAGTAGAAAGCAGTTATGACAACAAAAAGAAAGTCTTTGAGTACAGATTCATTTTTTTGTGGAACAAAGTCATGTGAGTGTGATAATATATGAATTCAGCTAAGCTTGTGATTTTGTACCTGAGAAAGTTTATACAATCAAAAGAAAAATCAACCAAAACCATAGAAAGTGGGAGAAAGTATGAAATTGATCGCATAAGTTTAATACTTCAATGGGACATGAGCAAAACCCTAGCCAGAATAACAATAGCTATAACTAATATAATAACTAATAGCCTCACTTACATCTATCATCAATACAATGTATCGTATTATACTTATATAATATAAGTTATACTTCACAAACATGCTTTGTCAACGAAGTACTAATTGCCTACTATTGTACAATATAAGTTGATATACACTGTTTTATTTAGGCAGACAATGGATCATTGCCTGAATAAAGAATAACAGATTTCCCGTATTATTGAGTGTTGAATGTTTTTACTCTTTGAGTTTAAGTTTTACTGGGCAAACACTTAAAGACTATGCTACTAATATCAGACTTATTATATTCCTAACATGATGTACTAACAAATGTGTAAATAATACTGAAAATGAGATGTGAGATATGTTTGCAGCATATGTAAAATTATTAAGGTTATCCTTCGTGATGTGGTTTTCGTCCGTAATTTTAAAACAACATACCTTTTTCAGCAACGCATCATATTATGACTCGATAAGTCGAAGGCAAATATTAATCAACTGTTTTACTGCTTCCTCCGAAATTACCAGGGATGCGTAATATTATTCAGATATGGAAAACTTGGCTTATTATGAATTTGAATTGGGATGACATTGTGAAAAGTGAAAATAAATTTTATTTGACGAGTTATATTCAAATATGTTCTAGTAAAATCAAAACATAAATATTCTTAATCTATAAACAGATTCGGCAGCATATTGGAACAACTAGAGAATCACTTGTGATGTATGTACACAATGTATAGCTGCTAATTTCCTAAAACTCTTTGTGTCTCAATTCTTGAAACAGTATAATGTATATAAATATTAATTGTTTGAATGAAACGTTAACTTACTGTTTTACACTTACATAGGATTTTCAAAATTAGCTACATTGCAAATATTATGGTTATTGTTTGATCCAGAATCCATCTCAAACACGTTACAAATGAGCTTTGAGACACGAAGTAGAACTGTCCCACGTAAATCCTCATATCACGCAATGAAACCACATATTTCCTCCTATACAAACCTCGCTCTAATTTAAACAGCCTTTTTAAATCCTGACTCCTTGCAAGCATGAGACCTCCCCCTCCCAAGACAAATTCAAGAGCCCGAAGAAAAAGCAATGATGCAACACCCATGTTCAACATTAGTGGTAAAATTAGAACGTCTCTCTTTTTCACAAACAGACTAAACATTATGCAGAGTATAAATGCAGCTAAAAACACAAGTGAAGGAAATATGGCAGTTCCCATGCAACAATTTGCTATTCTTCCAAGACAAAGAAGACATCTGTATTGCTTTAGTGGAGTACTGCATGTGAGTACTTTAGTCCTGACCATATTTTCTCTGAAAGTCAAAAATTGTATGATTATAGATTGCTAAGTTCCACTTTAAAGCTCACATAATTTTGCACTTACGTTACACTGGTAGTCCAAAATCTCATCACAACAAAGTAAGCTACTGTAATTAAAATCACATATCCAGTTCCATGCGCTACGTATAACGAAAGAGAAAAGTCATACGCTGCCAAAAGTATAATGCCGGGAATTGAATTCCACACAGTTTTGGGAAGAAATTGTGATCCCCAGTACCTAGCACTATGTCTACAGTCTAAATGCAATGCTAGTGGTGAAAAGGCCTGAAATGTTAAAAATATAGCTGCGATCTGAAGCGTTCGTCCAAGACCTTTCTCAAGTGGTCCTGAGAAAGTCGAACCCCAATTTCCAAAACGTCCTGTTATGCGAAACATTTAAAATTTTTAGTATTTTAAGTTATTTGTTGAATTTTTGAGACTTTTGGAATGTGTTTTACTTTTCCACGTGTTATTGGTCAACACCATTGTATTGTAAATTTGCACGGTTCCTTGCAAATCCATCGCCATTGCCCACATAATGATGCCTGCAATATTCCTGGATATTGCATGTATCCAAAAATTGACAAACTCTTTGTCACCAACAAGTTTCAACTGAATCTTTTTTGAAACTATTAATAAGTATATGTTATCAATTGAAAGGCACACTAGTCTCCAGTACCAGATGGGCAAAGTGAAGTTACAATGAGTCAAATGTATTATACCCGTTGTTTGATTGAATGTAATGGGTAGAGAGTGAAATGATGTTGCCATTCTAACAAAAAACAAAAACCACTTTTCCCACATAGGCAACACATCATTTGCAGGTTTGGAGGTGAGGTCGTCATCATTCCACTTAAACCTATTAGTTTTAATGGATGCTACTGACCTAAACTCACTACTTAAATAAGGGCCACTACCTACAAAAGTGAAAGCAGTAGAAAATGAAGATGGCGGTCTGGATATATCCATTTTAATTGCTATTTCTACAAGCAGAACTGATTTGAAAGTGAAAGCATCTACGCACAAATTTCAACCTAAGAAGCTAGGTAACAATGAACATGATCATATAACGACTGTATATCATGACGTCAAAAACTACCTATGAAATTGTTTTTTTCATAAAATTTTATATTTTAGTCGTGCCTTTTTTATGTATTGCGCTGTTCTGTTTCTTGAAATCTTTAGAGAAAAGTTAAAAAGAAACCAAAAAACCGCTCGCACTTGCCTCTTTCTTGCGTAAAAAACTTATTAGATTGACGTAGGCATCTTAATATTTCGGCTTTGTAATATTATTTAAAAATCGACCGCTTCTGTACATAACCATATATGTAATTGGGGAAATAATTTTTTGCATGAATAACTTATACTATAAAAATAATAAGAAATGAGAAAGCTGCTCTTAAATAGGAATTTAATTTTTGTTAGATGAACTACGTGAATCTTAATCATCCCCACTTACAAAAAGAATTTTTGATTGACAGAAGATATATTAACAGTTAATATCAAATTACTACTGCATGAATTTAATTTTAAAATCGATGAAATACAGATAAATGTAGAAATGAGTCAGCTCTTCAGCCTCTAAATAGCTGCCATATTTTAAATTTATGGTAAAGTTTACGCACAGAAGCAGAATTCAGTTTTATTTGACAAGAAAGATAAAACATTAAACTCCTAAAATAGTATATAGAAATAGTGATATTTTTTTGAAGATAGTGTGACTGTTGGTCCAGAAAAACTTTGTCAAATGTATTTAATCCTTCATCGCGTCCAAGAAAAATTGCTTTGGGTCGATTTTGCAGGCCTAATGTCACAACAAACACAGAATCATTTCCATTCTATTTTAAAAAATGTTGCTGCCTCAATTTATCATATTGCTGAATAATTACCGTAGTAAACTCCTTTTGCAAGCACTCTCTAAATGGTTTATATGACTCACATTGCATGTCATCCTTCAAGTTTTTCACTGTAAGATGAAAATTAAATGACAAATTTGATCATCAAGCAATGATATATTTAGCATTCAAAACCAAACTTACTGCTTTCTTCGTGACATTTAACAAATCCTGTTTTAAGCCCTTCACGCGCACCCTCTGGAAACAATGAGTCAACCAGCTTATCGAGCTCGGCTTTGTTCAGTGTTCCATCTTCGTTTAGCTATCATTAAAATTTCAATCATGTTCCGTTTTAAACATATTGTTACGTAAGGCTCAAAATTATACTTTTTGAGGATTGAATTAACCAAACTTACCACTTTCAAATGTTTCTTAAGTTGGCAAGCCATAATGCACTAAAATAATAAAATATATGAGTGAATCATATTTCCTAATAGGTAATACATGCGTGCAAAAAAAGTTTAAATTACCATGTTGTCGTGAGCTTTCATCATGATTTCCTTCTTTTTGTCTTTTGGAACTGCAGGATCTTTAAAAGTTTTTATTTCTTCAGGGGTCAAAAATTCTGCTGAGCATTCCATTCTTCCTTTGCAGACATCTTTAAGCTCGATTTCTTTGTCAAGGCACTTGATTTTATGCATCATGTCTCCCCGAGTT